>LULA01010503.1:0-117332 GCA_002091835.1 Anopheles maculatus
AGTGAGTCTCTGACGACAGTAAACGGATGTTTGCTTTTTGGTGAGCGATTAGTAATTCCTGAGCCACAAAGAGAGAGATGCTTACTGCAGTTGCATAAAGGCCATCCCGGAATGGACAAAATGAAAGCACTAGCAAGAAGTTATGTATATTGGCCCGGGATAGACCGTGAGATAGAGGAGAAAGTGAGAAGATGTCAGCGATGTAGGGCAGTTGCGAAATCACCCGCTCTTAGTAAACCCATCCCTTGGCCAGAAGTAGCTGCTCCGTGGCAGCGAGTACATGTTGATTTTGCGGGGCCTCTCGACGGAATATATTATTTGCTAGTAATCGATTCATTCACTAAATGGCCAGAGATAGTAGCGACTACAACCATGACAGCAAAAACAACAATCAGGATTTTACGGGAAATATTCAGTCGTTTTGGGATGCCGAATGTTTTAGTGAGCGATAACGGGACGCAGTTTACAAGCACGGAATTTGAGCTATTTTGTACGATAAACGGCATTGAGCATTTGCGAACAGCCCCTTTCCATCCACAATCCAACGGACAGGCGGAAAGGTTTGTGGATACTTTTAAGCGAGCACTTAGGAAAATGGAGGGGGAAGGTGGTTCAGTACAAGAAGCCGTGGATATTTTCCTAATGACGTATCGTAGCACGCCACATAAATTGTTAGAACGAAATCAGTCGCCAGCGGAATTGATGTTAGGCCGTAGATTGCGTACGTGTATGGAGCTTTTGCGACCAACTATGAATGTAAGCTCAGGCGTTAAAGTCGGTGAACCGCTTAGGAAATATGAACGCAATGATCTCGTCTACGCAAAACAGTATTATCGGAATAAGTGGAAGTGGGTAGCCGGAACAGTTAGGAAACGATTAGGCTCGGTGATGTATGAGATAGTCACGGAAGAAAACAGATTTCTGCGTTCCCACATTAACCAGATGCGTTCACGTGTGTGTGATGAGGAAAGACAAGGAAGGTTTAATAACCCCGATGGGTATCAGATGTTAGACGTGTTGCTGGATGCTTGGGAATTGAATGGAACAATAGAAAGTAAAAAGGATAATTCTGAATCAAGCATAGAGATAGCTAGATCGTCATCGTCAGAGTCGTTCCCAACATCCTCATCGTCTTCACCGTTGTTGTTGTCGTCAACGGTGCAATCATACAGTCCAGCATCGTCATCCTCAGAAGTTAGATCGGCGACATCGCCAGGGTTTGCTACAGCTGACAGTGGTTCATCAACACCGGTACAGCCTCCACGACGCTCTACGAGGATTCGCAGATCGCCTCAGTGGATGGAACCATACCGCCGGTATTAGTGGGGGAGATGTTGTAAGCGATAAACTGCCTACCCCTGGGACCGAAGTGGTGAGTGCCGCTCGTGGGAGACAATCATCGGTCTCCTAGTGATGCGTGCTAGGATGAGGCTAGGATGAGAGATAAGGAGTGCTCTCTAGGACGGACCGTGACAGGGGTCGGACGTGCGCGTTTTATTGTGTCGTAGTTATTAAGTGTTATTGTAATAAACTTTTATATGTTATAACGATACAACAAAAGCACTTGATAGAATTTTGATACATATTTATTAAAACTATCTGGGGACGTTCCACACTTGCTACCGGACAGGAGAAGACTGTTGGCGACTCAGCATAAACGACAAGACGTATATAACAAAAAAAAAAGATAAATTATAACAAAAAGTTAATGAACTTTCGATAACTCTTACACCAAGCACAGATTTATTGCCTCAAATTTGCTTCAGCACGCTTTCCGCCTTATTCTTATCGATCTAAGTGACTCAACATTAATCCTTCTACAGCAACACATCACAAACAACTTGCCTACACAATTTATTAAACATTATCCTAACCGTGGTTAAGCATTTGGTAAAAATAGCTCATCGTAAGGAACGTTTTCAAACACGTTCGTGATAATAGCACGGAATATTTTCGTGAATGCGCCAATGATGGCGGGCTTCAGCTCCTTCAGGATGTCTTCCCAGTTGTCGTTCAGGAACTGGTTCATATTGTCGCCCAGTGCCTTATCGCCGTTGAACAGGTTGGTCAGATGCATGTAGAACCGGGTCGTATCGAACGTTGCCTTAATTTTGTTCATCTGGAAGTACTGTTTTCCGTTTTCGCGCTTCTCCAGCCCACCGTTCCACTTCATCAGGAAGTCACAGTTTACCATCGTCATGTTGCTGGCACCTTCGCCCTGAATGGGTAGAATCAGCACCTTTCCCTTGATCTTGTAGCTGCCCACAAGTGATGCGACCGGCAGCAGTAAATTCATCTCCATCACGTTGGGGTTCGTAGTTAAACCTCTGTGGAAAGGAACAAGGAAACATTATTTTCGAACACGCAGAACGATTAGAGGCCAACCTACTTAGCCTTTTTCACAATGACATCCTTAAATCCGGTGATGTCCACGTTCTTAAAGTTCAGCACAATGTTAACCGGGCCCGTACCCTGCACAATGTCCATCTCGTCAATGCGCAACGGATCGAGCGATGCAAGTCCCAGCCCAGGGACGCCACTCTGGAACTTGTGGAATGTGTCCGATATGGCTTGTATGATGCATGGTTCGTCGTCCGCTTTACAGCGACTGTACGTAGCAGCTGTAAGTGAGGAATAAATCAATTACTTTCATGAAGTTGTAATGCAAACGGAACGCATATTTCCTACAGTGAAAGGGATTGTTCAGTCACTTTATCGCGTGCCTATTCACCACTATAATTTTCAAAATGCACGAACTAATCATTACAACATGACGCTAACCGTCTACCATTTTTAATGTCCACTCTTGAGTAGTTAAAATTGTACACATAAACTGTTCATTAATAGCCAGTCAGTGTCGCATCTGTTATCACACCGAGACATCACACACTTGGCCGGTCTGACGATCCGGAAGAACCACAAAGCACGAAGCCGGTTTTTTTGGAGGAAGCTTAAGATTAATTTTAGACGACCGGTCTCATTCACGTGCTGCTCTTCCGTCTGGCAATAGCGATAAAATGCTGGTGATTTCCATATGTGTAGGCATTGTTTTGAATGACTGACTGACTGGACGACCCAGATATTGAAGGCATCATTTGAAGATGCATTTTGTGCAGCAGCTGGAGGAACACTCTTCGCAAATATTCACCACAATATCGATTATTATTAGCAAGTGTTGCAACAATACGTACGCAATTTAATACCACTGCCTAACGCCACCAGTCCTGACAGAACCACAAAAATCACCAAACTATTCATGACGATTTTTTCACACCAACGGATACTACACGGCCGATACAGTGTACGCTAGGGGTTTCTTTTTTTGCTTCCTTCCACAAAAGTTGCTCAGCGCACCCGTGCGTCGTTGGCGCGAAAGTCAAAGTGAAGCTATAGAAGCTGCCCGGCCAGCGCTGGTCTTATATATGATAGCGCAGGTGAACGCCGTCGTCTGTCGTTGTTTTCTATTTGTCGTCCGTGGTAGGCTACTCCTCCTCCACTTCCGCCTCCTTCCACCACGTCCACCGGTGCTAGGCCGCATGAGCCATCGGTGCCGGGATCGGTCGGTTCTTACGCCTGCCATTAACGCCCCATCCACAGTGGCTGGACGTACGTCATAGCCGGCAGAACAGGTTGCGATGATCTTTACGGCAAACTGACCGGAGACGACACGCCCGAGACGCACGCGTTCTGTGTTGCGGTTTAACCTAATGTAAGGTGGGGGGAGTGTAACACAACAACAAAAGATTGCAAACAAAGCCAAACGCACTCACACACATCCACAGTCACATAGAGCCAGCAGCAACGTGAATGATCAAACGTTGCTTTCAGTTCTTCACTGCGTCCTGAAAAGCGAGAACAGTCTAATAACAGGATAGGGTGAACCTTATTTGCACACCTAACGTCGAAGGTGACTTACCGCTGGGTTTTTTTGTGCTTGTTGTGGACTGCATCACACCCACATGCTTGTTAGAATCTCTCTTAATTAAGTAATCTCTACTAATCCGATTGTTGATATATTTTTTACCCCGTCTGACCGAACGGCAATCGTCCTTATTTATGATCTTTGTGCTTGGGTTTTCTAACCATTTCTAGATTTTTAATGTAAAGCTGGCATTTCCTTAAATCCTGGAATTTCTTGGTCAAGCACTCGATCGCTAATGGAAGTTACTAAGTTGATCTAGAAGCAAATAGATGTAACCACACAAAATGACACCGAGCGCACGTACGTCGTACGTCCGGTTATGGCATCGGCCGGGTGCCATATTATCAACCGAAATGATAACAGTAATTATCGAAGATCGGTAAATGATCGGGAAAAGTAAAAAGCCCGCAGAGTACAGCAGCCGCCATTAGCTCAGCGCCAAGGTTCGTGACTTATGCGTCATGCGGCGACATGTGAGATGAGACACGTTCTCACTGCTGCATTGAGTCTGAGGCCCGATGTTCTATCGGACTGATCAGGGACATAGAAGGTTAATGAAAAACGGTCCCAACGGATTACTGCGTTAAAGCAAATACATTTTACTTTATCAGCATATGGTGGATGGTTTTCGCACCGGACGCTGCCGGGAGATGCGAAATAAACCCTTCGAAACGTGCCGGGCCTGAACCTGAACCGACGGAAAAGTAATTGGAAGTACTTCTAACTGTGGCAGGTAATCTGAAATGAGCGAGGAACGATCTTTGCTCAGCAATGACCGTAATTGCTCAGGTTGTTAACATTCACAGGAAATGGTGCATGGGAAGATGTTTGTATGCTCTATGAGCCGGTGCCTCGGGAAGCCCACGGGAGTAGATAAAAAATAGCAGATAGTGTACCTAATGAACTCTCGTTACCTGCGGGAATATAAAAACCGAAGGTGAAAAGGTCGGTAAACAAATGGAAGACACGTGTGTTGCAAAGTTCCAGATAAATTCGCATTCAATAAATCCGCTCTCTGCACATTTCAGCGAACATTTTATTCAGGAAGTTTATTGACAACACATGTTGTACGGCTTGCGATGGCGTTCATTGCCGTTCACTGTGAGATGTAACCGTTAATCATGCGAACGCTGGTCCGTTTTGTAATGTAATACATTCAATTTAGCCATGCTGCCATGCGTCTCCATTGCTGCCCGAGCAAAGCAGAAGGCAATGGAATGAAAAAAGGCAGTAGACAAGTTTCCTTTGAAACTGTCACTTTGGATTAACTGGATGTTATAAAGAGGAAGCAGCAGATCTCCACCGTTATGCGGAATCGTATGTGTGCTGTGTGGTTGTAACTAATTACATGCAGGTAGCAGTGTAAGGTTGCTATAAAAAGTATAATTTTAATAAGGTTCTTCATTTTATTCATTTAAGAAACGAATTGCTCTAATCTTGATGTGATATCACAAATGCCTATTGAGTAGTGTTAGTTTAAACTTTATATTTGAAGAGTAGTACGTTACCATCTTTGTTTACAAATGTGAGATGATCATGTACTTCCGGATAATGTTTTTAGATGCAAATATTTTTTCAGACAAGTTTTACTACTATCAGCATTGAATTAATGACCTAACGTTAGGTAAGTTCATTTTCATTTTCATATAACGTCAGCCATATAGAGCTAGCCGAGCCTGTTAAGATACTGTTCCTTACTGATATAATAACGATGAACCGATTTTGAATGTTGCTCGCCTCAAATATGATAAACATAACAAATTTAATGGAATCTTTTTCTTTTCTAATCGGCAGATTGACTAGCGCTTGAAGTCTAAACGTGACCGCTACAAAAAACTAATATAAGAAGACACATTTTTTTGATGATCTTTAAAACGCAATCAAAATACCATATATTTAACATTAACAAATTAATTTGCGTCATGCATGGATCCACGTCCGTTTTGCCTGATCAATCTTTATAGTGATGTAAACAAGGCATTACATTTTCAAAGAGGTATTTTGAATGACAAAATCTTCTATTGAACAATGTCAGCGATGATCACCAGATCCCCCATTTCGAGAGTTGTTGAAGAAAAAAAAAACATTCGGAGACATTTTGGTATTCAAATCTAATACTACTGGAGAGCATTATTGTGTACATAGAAAATACGAAAAGAAGATAATTCAATTAAATACCACAAGTCACTCGACGGAATCCTGTCGACGGTATAGAGCTCTGACAATTTAGTTAAGGAAAATGTAAGCTACACATAGATATCCACACATTAGGAAAGACATACAACACGAAAAACATTAAACTACCACCGATACGAGTCACTAACCGGTGCCATCAGAAGTAGAACAGATGTTTTTGCACGTCTGGGGTCCAAAGGACCCGCCGGAATATTCGTAGCTGTGTCAGTGGCTGACAAAAAGACTCTGGTCATCAACTTTCATTCTCAGATACAGGAAAATTAAAGAAAGAAACCAGAAACATCCTAATAAATTCTAGAAGTGCCGCCTCGGGCCATATAAGCATTGTGTGGACACAGATTGAGCAGGCAGTTTGGCTAAATACTGTGAGACCAACAAGTACTGTCTATGGAAAGCTTAATATGTCATCCAGAATTGCCTAAGAATATTAAAGATAGGTTGTTCTATTAGCCATCGACTAAATTGCTGCTACTGAACTCTATTACCTGCGGACACAGGATATTCCACATGGACAGAGGAGGCGTGGTAGGCCCAAACTGAGATGGAGTGATGGCGTAGATGCGTCCGCCAGAACGGCCGGGATACTTAATTGGCAGACGACGGCGCTAGACCGTGAGCGGTATCGAGGATTGTTGCAGCAGGCCAAGACCGCGAAGCGGTTGTAGCGCCTGATAAGTAAGTAAGTAAGAACTCTATTAAAAAAATTATAGTGAAATGTACAGCGGCTATGTTTAAAAAAGTAACAATCATAATAAATGTTACAAATCTTCTGTATAATGCATACATATTCACTTAGAGTAGCTTATCTAAAAGATGATCACTTTGTATATTGTTAGAAGTTTGCGTACATTCCAGAATTATGTTGCGTAGCCTCAGTAATTGCGCCAAATTAATTAGTAGTACTATTTCTTCGTATCATCTCAAAAGATGTAACAATCTGTATGGGTAAGCTAATTATTAAACTAACATACATCTTCTCTATTTGCAAGATTAATGTGACGAGATTTGTCGGATGGGATACGAATTTCATTGTAAAGGTTGTACATTTAAGGAAATCAAGTAGTATTTAGCCGTTCTTCTAGTGATTGCAGCGTCGATCACCAACATGACGGGACTGAGACCAAACTTCTCGCGGTGTTCCTGTAGGTAATTGCTATCGGGGTTTCCTTCATCGCAACAGTCCATATGATTGTTTGCATTGTAAAAGATAACGCAACTCTTGAATCGTTACTGTTTCCAACACTCTTTCATTTGAATGTAATTTCAATGATAATTTATTTCACTGTACCTTACAACTAATGTCATCCCACCTCGCTAGTTCCCACACGTTTACGCTAGATAAAGCTCATTGTACGGTACACGGTTGAAAACGTTCGTCACAACCGCTTCGAATATCTTCGTGAATGCTGCTGATATCGCAGGCTTCAGTTCCTTCAGGATGTCCTGCCAGTTGTCATTCAGAAAGACGTTCATGTTATCACCGAGCGCCTTATCGCCGTTAAACAGATTGGTGAAGTCCATGTAGAACCGGCTCGTGTCGAAGTGTACCTTAAATTTGTCGACCTGGTAAAATTGTTTCCCATTTTTGTCCACTAGTTTACCGGTCCACTTGAGCGAGATATCACAGTTAACTGAACAAAAAAAAAGAAAAGATTTATTAGTTGATGAAAAATCGTTTCATTAAAGCAAGGACAAAGCAATGCTTACCCATCGTCATATTGCTTGATCCTTCGCCCTGGATGGGAAGGATCAACACTTTGCCATTGATTCGATATCCTCCGATGAGCGATGCAACCGGAACGAGAAGGTTCATGTCCATCTTGGTAGGGTTGGAGGTAAATCCACTGCAAACGGAACATTAAAACCACCCAATTAGCACAGTTTCGAAAGCTTTTGAATAGCTAAGGACATGCTTTACCTGGCTTTCTTAATTTGTGCATGCTGGAATCCAAGCAGGTCCACCTTCTTAAAGTTCAGCACAATGTTGATCGGCCCGTCGCCCTGCACGATGTCCATTTTGTCGATACGCAGCGGGTCCAACGATACCAGCCCGATTTCCGGTACGCCTTTGTGGAAGTTCCGGAAGGTGGCGGTGATAGCCTCCAGCAAACAGTTTCCATCTTCCTGTTTGCACCGCGAGAAGGCAGCAGCTGTAACAAGTCAACACCAACTCCATTCAAATATATCAAATAATAACCAGTAGTCGCTAAAAACCTCGCTCGGGGGGATGCAAAGGATATGCAAATCGCAGCACCGATCATTTGTGAGACAACGCCATTAACAACTTGAAATGGCCATTGAAATGGCGGTAAAACAATTAGCTACACGTGGTACAGTTCCAGCACGGCTCCGGTCACATGTTTAATGCTCGCACGGATACGCAACCTCGACACTGTACGCGCGCTGTAGGCCATATTGTTTCACTAATGAGCATCATACTATTCAAATTGGTTTTGGCGCGGAGTACGGACGCCATTAGTAACTGCGGCGCCTGTTGCCGATCCTGTTTGATTGCATGTGTTCTCAATCTAAGCTGAGATCAAATCGCTTTCATCACGCAACGGTTAAAGTGCTTTAGGGCGCTATCGGTACGAAATGACTTGTTTTGTTTCATACTGATAAGTTTCGTGGAAGAATGTCTTGATCTTTACTTAAGTGCTTTATAGACCTGCTAAACCTAAACTCTTTTGTATCGAAAATCTTTCCGACTGATTAGCAACTTTATCTGTGTGCGAATATATCGATTACTGATTGGATGACCTTCCCGTTTTCACTGATCACTGATTCATCCTCATTATGCTCACAATATACGCACAGGCTGCAAAGTTTACTGTGCTAATCGCCGCTGCAAACAGAGGCGTAGGGCTGCTGGCACATCTGTCAAAATTCCGTGTTAATTTCCCACTGAACAGTACCGTACGACACCTCATTTCGTCAAGGGCACCAACTCCACCCCGAGATGCGTCAGATGCGATCAAATATTGGCGAAAAGAATTAAAATCAATCGTACGCCTGGGAGTACTGCCCTCTTCCTAGCCGTTTGAGAACCTTTTGCCCGACCCACTGGCAAGGTGTACGGTGACGTAAAACGTTTTGTTTTCTTTTGATAATCAAAAATACGTACGAAACTTGGCAGCCGACCCGTTACCGATGATGGCGACGGTAAGTAATAGGAGAACAATTTGTAGCTTCATGTTGACTTGTACTGCACTGCAACACGCACTTTTACACGCACCGGTTTCACTTTTGTCGATCGGTTTGATCGTTTAAATCCTGCCACGCGACTAGTCAGCACCGATCGCACGATACGGACTGGTACGCTACGGTACCGGTGGGATCTATCTTATATGCGCTACGATACGGCGCACGATCTCGCGCTGTCTTTGCGAATCAGACATCGAGATTTGCCGATAAAACAAAGGCGTACGGCAACGAGCCTAAAGTTAATAAAACAAAACACACACGCGCAAACGGCGGGCTCTATACCGTTGCTTTGGCGCCGGTTGTTGTGCACTACCATTAGTGTGTGTGTGTGTGTACGAGAGCATCAGGATAGTTTATGGTAAAGTGGCGAGTGAAGTGTTTGGCCCGTTCGAACACGGAGACTGTCAAGTGTGTGCTTTATGCTCGGGTCAGGTATCAGGTGGGTGGGTTGCTGCTTGCTTGCTATGCCTATGCCTTCGCTCACCCAAGACCCAGACCAAACACTCGTTACCCGGTTGAGAGGTTAACCTTCTCCCACCAAAGTTGTGCCGTTGGGCCCCATATCTGTCATGGTAGCGGTTTGCTGGTAGCAGTACACAGGCAATAGCGGAAGGATCCGGTTATTCGACAGGCTAACAACATCAGGCTGCCTGGACGTTGAACTTGAACTTGTGAGTACAGTTACTAATCGGAGGTAAGTAGCATTCAATCCGTTTGTCTGCCAACTGCTCTTATGTTTATGTTTTCTTGAGGATATTCGTATGCTTAAGTACACATTGAAGCTAGGCTGCGAGAATCTTTGCTAAGTAGCTAAGTCTGTCCGAGATAGTTAATCCCTAAGAAGCTTGTTGGAGAGGACTTGTCGGTCGGAGGATCGAGTTCAGCGGTGACTTCCCGTTCGGGGAACCGACTAATGATCATATAGTACGATCCGGTAATTTGCGATTTTTTTTTATTCTGTAAACGTTTTTACTGCATTTGACGCCTTTGTTGCTAATGCACGGGTGCATTGACCGTAACGTGACACTAAAGGACAGCGCATAACTCAGAAGAAGCTAATTAATTAAGCTCCCTATCGGGATAACGCACGATAAGATATGCAGTGCGATAAATAAGACAAACATGTCGTAGATATTCGGACCGGTGTTAAGACGAGCGTTGTCACGATGACGCGAAACGCCTTAATGAATAGCTCATCGTTGCCGACTCACGCCGATCCGGAACTCCGGATATCTGCAACCTAGTTCCACTAATGATGTCGTTTGATAAATGGTTCCAAACTCGTTTGCAATCTCGCTCAAATCTACGGCGGACATTAAGCATGGAAGGATTGTCCTTGACATTGACCGAAGATACAAACCGGTACGGCATCGCCATCGTACACAGCTGCTGCCCTTGGCTGTGGTGGCTGTGACCTACAAAGCAACTCGATTAAGTTATGTTTAGAAGAAGATTTCATAGGTGAACAAAAAATACAAGACGAAGTTTTTGTTTCGTTATGGTGTACCGGGGTATCTCGCGAAGATGCTAACAATGCATTTAATTAGGCAGTTGTGTTTTATTTTCCTCTTAGATATGATGCGTATGATGTACTCCAAGTTCAATGGCCGGTTGTCGTCCGTTATCGGAGTTAGAATCAGTTGTAAGGAATGCCAATTGTTGTAGTCTTTCTACCTCTAATGCTACAGCAAATAACGCAATAGGTAGCGTTTTTCAATGCGTACTGTAGGCATGTAAATGTACAGTTCAATTGGTTGGGCAGGCATTTTCCCACCACAGTTTGCAAACGTTCTAAATGATCGCCATTACTAACGTCACATTCGGATGTTCGAAGTTCGATGCCATAGTGTGCTCGAGTGGTATCGTTGATTAGCATAAGCGTAATTGCGTACCTCTACCTGACCGCTTTAGTGTGGTGGGTAGGAGTTAGATCATACTGTTGTTTGTGTACTGAAGCGATTGAATAATTTCTTCCGGAACGAAGAGTTTTTTATTCCCAAAGTCAGACAAATTTTGGGAGAGGAATATGTTAAAAAAAACATGTCTATTTGTGTCTCTCTTAAGGGTTTTTGGTATGTCTGACAAACGAAGTTTGAGAGTGTACTTCAGATGATTTTGATGAGTTCGGCCATGGTGGCCTTGAAGGATTTTGTTTTTGTTCATTCATCCTGAACAGTTTTTTCCTAGGTTTAAGAAATCACGAACCGGATTACGATAATTTCTGGATAATTCTGGATAAGTTTTTTTGAATTGATGTTTGTACAAAACTGTACAAGTCTTTGTTTTTGGTCTGATTTTTTAACTCGTACCTCGTAACTCGTAGATCTGCAATGAGCTATGAATAGCTCCAAAATATAAAAGCCAGTAGCTATTTATTTATTTAATCTAACTGTAACTGGTTTCGAGGCCTTGTTAAATTTATACATTTTTGAAGTTTAGAAAAATACACTAACAAAACCCACAGGGCAATTTTTGCAACAGTTACGGCAGGAGTCAATAGGAGTCAAAACAATGTTGAAAGCTGTCAGACCGATTAGCGTCGGACCGAAAGCTAAACAATGCGCAGCGTATCCCTAGTTTTAAGCATTACAAAAAGAACATAAAGGACTGGAACAGGAGGCAATCGTGGGGCTTCAAAGAACACAAAAATACCCTTTTTTAGCATTTGCAAATATACCAAGATCTTCAGTAAAGGTTTACCGTTTGACTGCACTGCCGTGTATACGGTAAGCAGAGGAAATCGGGTTCTGAAAGAAAACGACAAACAGAAACATTTGTTGGAAAGGAGTCAACATGTTTTATTCTTCTTCTTTCTTGGCCTAACGACCTCTTAAGGTCATGCCTGCCATTTCTGGCTTACTAGACTAATTGATACCGCATAGTTGGTTAGTCAATCCTCACTATGGGGGAACGGCCCAGATGAGACTTGAACCCCGGTCCTGCCGTGTGAAAACTGGCGCCGCTGTCGCATCACCACCGGGCCGCCCCCCATGTTTTATTACATAATTTAGAAAGAAAAATGAAAAAAAGAATATCTTTATAATTTGTCAGGCTGCCTTGATGGTCGATTTAATCAAATCCTTTTTAATTCGGTTTCTCTTCTTACAATTGTCTCTACTCGGGATCGTCGGCTGATCGCCATATATATATTTCCGAACCTCAGATAGCTAAAGCGGCGCCGGTCTTCACACTGTAGGACCGGGGTTCGAATCCCGTCCGGACCGCCACCCCGTACGCAGGACTGACTATTCAGCTACGGGTAAAACCAAGTCCCAGAAAGCTAGAAGTAGCAGGCCAAGCCCCACAGAGGTTGTAGAGCCAAATAAGAAGAAGAAGAGAAAGAGGAATGACGAGACCTCAGAGACATTAGATTAGACTATGGGAACAGAATCTTCATAGTAAAGACTATCAGGTTCTATTAATAACAGTATATCTAGTGAATTAATATTATGAGTAGAATCTTTCCTAGAAGGATGATAAGCAACTAAGCCAAAACGAGACATCTCCTGGATATTCTGATTCGAAGATTTGTTTCCCGCACTATAAAAATTAGTTAGTTACAGCTCAAGGGTAAAATATAGTTCTTGTGAATTTGTATTATTCAGGAATCGGTGACGAAAACCCTTGGTGGTAGAACTGTTTGAACGTTACACGATAGGACATATCAAGCATAACCTGCTCTTTTCACACTAGTTGCCACTTTCTTTCTACATTAAAAAGAATCAACCGTTTATCACTTACAATACGCCCCATTTTCTGTGCTATAGTTAAGTTATTCCATTTTATTAAAGTGTTTGGTTTTCGAAATCTGAATATAGTTTTTATTTTAATTCGTAACGAAAATGTCTTCAAAATCCATTCATAATACATGGTTCGGAAACTTGTACAAATGAGGTAAGGAAAAGTGGAATGAATTCCTCCGCGCAGCTTCGAATGTCGTATCCCCATCTAGGTTGATAATTGTCCATCACACTCATCACAATCGGTCTGTAAATCTAGCTAATCTGCTGCACCGATCTTCTCCTCACTGCACGGCGATTCTTGCATCGGTTGATCACTGCCCTGATCCATTTGTGACGCTTCCAGTCGTTGAGCGGCCAACATGGACGTCTGTTGTTGTTGCTGGTGTTGCTGCTGCTGCTGTTGTTCGTGTTGTTGCTGTTGACGGTGGATATCAGCCATCAGTTTGTGGCTGTCCGGTTCATAATCACAATCGGTGTGCATGGAGTGCGGTGGCAACTGTTGCGAGGTGATCTGCTGCTCTTTCTTAATTCGGTGAAGTGCATTCGGTTGCTGATCGGTTGATTCGCACCGGGCACGATGAACTTTCGTTCCACGGCCGGGCTGATGTTTCGGCGGTTCGAGAAACATGCGCGTCGATTGTGACACCTGCGATTCCTGTTTGATTTCGGATTTGTTTGAACCGAAGAGCAGCGCATGGGGTGCTGGATGTGTCCCGGTGTCCTCCAGTGTGGTCATCGGCGATTCATCGTCGTCTTCATTCGGTTCGTTTTGCACTCGCTGCCCTTCTTCGCGATTATTACCCACAAGCTGATCACTATGGTTGTTGTTGTTGATACTGTCCGCTTTGGTGTCTTCGTTGTCGTCCTCACGCTTACCGCCATAGAATACGGCATTCCGCAATCCGTAGCCGGAGTTAAAATTGTCGCTATACTCCACCTTAAACTGGCTGTTGTAAATGTTTTGATTTCGCTCGTACTCGTAGTTGTTGGGCTTTAGTTTTGTTGCCATCACGTCACACTCGAGTGACATCAGACTGTTGCTAAGCTGGTCCTGCAGGTTGGAGAAGCGCGTACCAACCGTTGTCAGGTTGCCGGCCCGTATAAGTGTACTGAGGCTGTCGGGTTTGATAGCCGCATAGTCAGCCATCGAACCGAACCGTTGCTGCTCACTGTTTGCCACACTGTTGCTGTTTTCCTGCGATTGCTGATCCAGGGTCTGTGCTTGATGTTGCAGTTGGTGTTGTGTCTGCTGTTGCTGTTGCTGCGCAGAGGATTCTTTTCCTACCATCAAACGGTTGTTGCCTACCGTACCCTCGCCGTGTTTGTTTCCTTCTCCAGCACCAATACTGCCTCGTTCACCACTTCCGTTACCGCCGAGGGCTGATCTTGCATCCGGACCAGCTAGCATCTGATGGTACGTAATTATCTTCCCATTGGGTTCGCTTTGTGCGGGCGGATTGCTACGGCACATGTAGTTTCCCGAGCTGTTCACACTCGTCAGTATCGTCGTGGGACTGGGACTGTCGTTCATGCTGCTGGTGTTCATGTGCTGCACTTTGGCTGCCGTCATAACGCCCGCTATCGCCGAGCCTCCCTTTTCGTTACAGTCCGCCTCGTAGCAGCCACCACCCGGTGTGCGGTATTTGGCCAGATGTTGATACACCTGCTTGATGCGTTCCATGTTGGCACGGGAAGCGATTGCATGGTTCACCATCGGCAGTGGGTAGTCCTTGCCGATCAGACACTTTGCCGCTCGCTGCACACTCTCCGACGCATTCCAGGGCTCGTGGATGAAGCGGGTTGGAAAGTTCTGTAAAACAAGCAGACAAGTGTTAGAGATCATAGTACGGTAGTACGTTGGCGGAAGCTCTTACCTTCAACACCGGTAAATACCGACGGATGTAGTCTCCGTTCGGGTCAGCCTTGCGGCCAAACTTTACTGGGCAGTAGCAGTGAAAAAACTGTTGGAAAAACGACGAACACGACAACCACATCCACATGCCCGCATTCACCGACCAGTCCGCATCGAGCAGCAGTTCCTCGAACACCTTCATGCCTTCCTCCCACGATATCCACAGGTCGCCACGCGTCAGAAAGCACGCCACCGCGTGGCGTGCCAGATGATGGATCCAACCTTCCTCTCGCAGCTGCGTCATGATCGCATCGATCCACGGGAATCCGGTCTGTCCGCTGGCCCATTTCGCGAGTGCTTCCGCGTTTCGATCCCACGGAATCTGCACACAGATCGGATTACCGGCCATCTTGTCGAAGGTGGGATTTTTCGTAGCGGCACAGTAGAAAAACTCACGCCACAGTAGCTGCCCGTGCAGGGACAGTGGTGGGCATGCTTTCTTGATCTTTTTGTACAGGTCGGTCAGCTGATAGTAGAAGAGCCTCGTGCTCAGGCATCCGAAGCGCAGATAGGGCGACAGACCCGTTTGACTAGCGAGCAGTGACTGTGGTGTCATTTTGGGCCGGCCGAACGATGCGACCCACGCCTTTCGTTCGAGGTGACGTTCGAGCCGGGCCAGCGCTTCCGTTTCGCCACCGATCCAAACCGGTGGCCGTAGTGCTTCCGTCTCGAAGCCGAGCTCCTCGAGCGTTGGTACACCGTACTTGTCGTCGTGGTCATCGTACTGGGGCGTGGTCGCCTTCCTAATCACGTCAAGCGTGATGGATGCCTCGGGCTGTGGCGGTGCATCCATTGAGGCGATAATGGCTTGGAACTGATGGTACGTTAGCGGTGCTCGGCCACCATTTTTTTCGATGATTCTAAAACAGAGGATTAGCATTACATTGAGAACGGTTTGTGGGAGAAATCTTGAAAGTGGGCAGTACTAACCTTTCCAAGTTGTAAAGCGTGTGAGATGCGGCCGAGATGACCTCGATTCCCAGCTCCTTGCACATCTCCGAGATGTTGTGGTCCCGTACCCGGCCAAACGGTTCGGGATCCTCCTCGAATGTTAGGCAGGTCGTTCCCCATTCTTTAAACAGCTTTGGCAGCGCGTCCGCCGGTTGGCCACGTATCACGAACAGGCGAGAGTTCAGCTTGCGAAGGTTTCGATCCAGATCGTCCAAACATTGGAGGAGAAATCTGCAAGAACATAATTAGAAAGAATCGTGTTATAAGTTTGTATTATTGCGTTTTGCTTATTGAGAAGTAATGTTATGATGATATTTTCCGGGAGTTTCCTTAAAATTAAGCAAAAGAATCAGTGAAAGTTCACTCAAGTCGTTGAACTATCACATCTGCGACACATTTCTCGCACTCACTTGCTCACTTTTGTAGCTTAAAACTTAAAAATAGGCACCTCCAGGGTAAAAATCAAGTCGAGCAATACAAGGAGCAAAGCGTTTTGAATGTTGTTTTTTGCCGGTTGTGGTTTTGTATGCTCTGCTGGAATTATGGCTACCAGAATGGGGCTGTGCATTCCCTCACGTTTGTCTATCTGTTTTAGTAAATACTTTACAAAAGGCTACGTGTTGATGCTCAAAGCGTTAGTCAATGTAGGAAAGAATGGTAGAGTTGATACTACATATTAATCGAGCAACGTGTAATGAAGAGAAAAAGGGTATTAATTATTTCGAAATTTTTTTGTACTTAATGAATAGAATATAATAGTTAATAGAATGTTTAATGGAGGTTAGGAAATGGAACAGACTATCGCAGGCCTACATACGAAAGTCACAGTGATCATAGTCATAGATAGCCAACCGCGAAGGCATCGAAGGCCAATTTCAAAGGTAGGATGTCTTAAAGTTATCGGTATTTAAAAACTATGACGTTTACCAACGACCTTTAGCATACAATGCTAAATACTGCTTTGTAATAAAAGTTTGACGTAACATGTTTTTTTTGTGACACAAAACTCTCTAACGATGGAAAACTTTTCCTTTAAACAACAACGATAAAGTTTCGTTTCGCGTCACATCAAAAAGGGGAAAGCAAACTTTTTCCACTGTCTCCAATTTTTCTCTTCCAAACGCTATCTGTTGTAGCTCTTGCGGAATGTGAAACGAGCAGATATTGTGCATGGAGTGTAAGAAAACAAGTACAGAAACATACACGCACACAGCACAACACAACAACAAACGAGTGACACATAAACCAGCCACATCGACGTGGGTGAAAAGGATCATGGCTGCGGTGGGTGCCTGGGAAAGGTTTGCGGTGGCAGTGTGTAAGTGCTACGTAACGTTTTGGTTCGAACGTAGTTGCGCTTCACATTGTCTGCCACGTGATTGCTCGCCAGGCACAAATGGCCCGTGGGTGGCTGGGGTTTTGGCTGGGGTAAGGTTTGGCTTGTGGAGAAGCAAATTGGTTTGCGGAAACTGTCAAGAAGATACTTGCTGGAGAGGCTGGATGCGTTACTGTGGGATGTATGTAGCGGGTACGATTTTCCCCTGGCCGAGAACACCATGGTTGGTGGTGGTTTTTTGTGTAATCGAAGCACAAATCCTTCGTTCCTGTCATTTGATTGCCATCATACTACCTTCTTGTGTGCCAAGCGATTGGCGTAACTGATCGACCCGCCCGGTGTTTATTGAACAGTTTATCCGGATCGCTGTTAGCAGGCAACGTGTTACGACATCGTCCAAATTTACTTCTCCAACAGAGAGCAACTGTTTGGAATTGGCATGCCGTGAAATTTGTTATAAAATGTCACAGAAAAAGCAGCGGGTGTGTTTGTGATACATACTGGTTGCATTGATAAATTAAAATATGATTTGACAATATTAATCATTTTGAAGAATTTCGTTTTTGAAAGCTTCTGCGTTTCTTCTTCGGTATTACCACCTACAGTTGGCCTAGCATTAAAAGCTTCCTTAACATCTGGAAAGGGATACGAATCTGTTGTTTTTTTTGCAGTAACTGGCGCCACAACCAACTAAACAATCTCTAGATTTCATCTCAAATTTCTAGAACCTTAGCCAATTATTAAACCGGTAGCCCAATAACTTCGGGATTTCTCTTCAGCTGAATCTTATTCTGTGTAGTCTAAACTAGCTTCCTCCTTAAAGATTTGCTAGTAGACAGATGCTTAATTTAGCAATTATAAGGACTCAGATCTATGTTGAGATTTAATAATTGAACGGAGTAAATCATTTCGAATAATTACAAAAGGATAAATAGATTAATACATATCTCTGTACCGTAAAACATTCTAACGTCTTAAAACTTTAAGTCATTAGAGTTTTATATTTGTAGTATAAATCGATTAGTGCCTAAAAGAGCCTCAATGCTTGTGGCATGTTAGGTGATTAATGTAACGGAAATATGAGATATTTGATTTCATATTTGTAAAGTGAATATATTAATAGATATAGGGTAAATCTGACTAAATAGGCCTAATATTTGCCTAATTACTTGCGATAAGTTTGTTAAGTTATAAAGTTTATTATTTTTTCATGTATTTAGAGAGGCTTTGAGTCTCATAAACCTCATTCGCTTCTCATGATGATTCGTAGAGAGACATTAAGTTAGTCGACTCCATATTTGTAGAGTACCTAAATCATTGGATAACTCTTTGCCCAAAAACATTCAAGTGTCCTAATATTTTGTGGCTAGTTTATACAGAATTTTAAACATTTGACTTTATACGTTCCATAGCCTCAATTATTTTGTAATTTATAGTTGAAATAAAAAAAGTCCATCTAAATGGTCACTTATGTTACTAGAATTAAAAGTAGTACATCAAATCATCATCTAAATTCTTAATACGAAACAATTTACCAAGGCTTCAGCACAGTAAAGTTACAGAAATGTTGAACAATTGTTGATTGAAAAAAGAACTCTGAAGAAATGTCAATAGCTAGGTACAAATGCACCTAGGCCTGTTCCTATTTACTAGAATGTCGAAATGGTGCATCAATTCAAAACCCGTAAACATGCACACACTCAAACCATTCCAACACTATCGCAATCCTTAGCTTTAATACTGTTTCAAAGTAGTACCACAGAGGGCGATATCATCATTAAACACTCGAGGCCATCGAGAACTGCGATGCACATTTATCAGGGTGAATGTTTTTGGTTCGCACAGTCAACAAGCCGGTAGTGTGTGTGGTTTACAACGTTGCAACCAGCAACACGATAAGCCACCAAATGCAAAACAAAGAAAAAGAAGACAACGTTGCATTTGTGCAACTGCAACTAAGTTTGTGCGTGTGTGTGTGTGTTGACTGCGAGTTCCATTCTAACACCACCAAAAGCAAACCTCGCCAACATCAATCGGAGATTTGCATGCCGTTTTTCAGGGTTATTCTATCGCTGAGTGTCGTCGATTGTTCCCAGGTGGTGGTGGTGTGTAGTGGTGAGTGCAGTCTGTGTGCAATTAGTGTCGTGTCCGCTTCAACCTGATGATGATGGCGTAAACGAATGATAATGATGATCGCCGTTTGTTAACGTAGCTAAAACACGATTCCGTGTTGCATAATGGCTTCCGATGATGCGCGCGAAACGATGTATTAGTAACAGGCGCATTGTTGACTTGTTGCGAAATGTGTGCTAGCAGAATTTACACAGTACCAACACCACTCGTTCGTTTCTGCTTACCTCCATTTGTTTATGCCAACGTTCGAGCTGCCGGCAAACCACGGATCGATGATGAAAACGCATCGGAACGTTTTGGTCCCACGTAGTCCTTCGCGCAGGGCCGGATTATCGTGCAACCGTAGCCCTTTGCGGAACCAGTGGACGGTGTGTTTGTCACGCTGTTTGCCGGTTTGCTGCAAATGGTGGTGCTGCTGCTGCTGCTGATGGTGGTGATGTTGATGATGATGATGATGCTGCCGCTGTTGATCCTGGGATGAGCTTTTACCACCATCGTGGTGCTGCTGTTGCTGTTGGTTCGAACCGGACGACGATAGTTGCTGCTTGTCGGAACTATCCGTACCACACGATCCGGTGCCAAAGTGGTTCATTCCACCCGTACCCCCAACACTGCCCGACGTACCGGCCGCAAAATGGCCGATGGATGATGTTTTTTTCGTCATGATTAAAATGTTTTCTACAATCACAACAACCACAAAACACGAAATTGGAGTGCTTTTGTTTTGCAGGAAACCAAAAAAACCAACAATGGCGGATCTTACCTAATGATTAGCAAGCTTGTTTGACGATAATACAGTTCATTAATGGCTTGTGTTACCAGAGGCACCATAAATTTGGTAAGGAACTTTTACGTAGGATAGCGTTGTCTGCTCATGTTGTGCAACAGCTCGTTCGCCTATCGCACACCGTTCGTTCGATACACACTGTTTGTTTTTTTTTACACTGAACACTAAGTGGAAAAGGAAGGTAAGAAGCACATTTTTAATTATGTATTATTAATGAATAATTACGGGAACGGAAAATTGTTTTATTGCGTAACGGTCTGATATACGATCGGGAACATTTTGGTTATCACTAAGCGTAACACTGAGAATAACTTTTATACAGTCTAATAACGATTTATTTTGTTTTCACATTTTCTGCAATATTTATTATTAATTTTTTAACACCTCAACACAACTTCTAAACAGTATTCTCACGGAAGACTGTTACGATTCGATGGTTGACTACTGTGAGCGACCATCCGGATACGTTCGTTTGTGTCTGTACTTTGATGGACGCGTGTGCGTATCATACAGGGAAATTCAACCACAATCATTTTCACTATCGTCATCATCATCACTATGGTCATGGGCATGTAAGTGATCGACACACTGAGGCACTCACCACCTATTTAACTTGCTGTGAGAACTGCATCGTCTTTGCTGTATTAACACTCACACCGACACACTAAATGCACTATAGGTTTTCTACTATGGTTTGTATTTGTAATAATGATCTATTCTCCTCGAACTGTTGCATCACTGTGGGCGAGCATTTAATCCATGTAAACGTTAACGGATTCAAACAATACAATGGAGCTGGTATCATACACACTGTGCACTTCACTCACTTCCGGTTTTATCTATGAGGAGACCGTTCTGCATCGTTCTGCCACACACAAACATCAGCAAACGACTAAATGCGATGCGAACGATACCCGGTATGGTACAGCGCTACCAATGTTCATGTAACGTAATACTAAGCTAAACTACTCTGCCGCGGGAATCTCGTTAGAAAGAGTAAAGAGTCGAGCAGATTGGCGAGAAATGGGATGAATCGGAGAGAGAGAGAGAGAGTGGTGTCCGCGTTGGCAAGCCGCGGTGCGTCGTCAAAAGGTACTGGTGCGACGTTGGCATTGTTATGGCTTCGGCAGTGGAAAAACGTTCCGGTGCACACCTTCCGAATGGTGGCGTTTTGGGGGTTGTTCTCGGATTACGCAACCGTTGTGGAGGTGTCACTGGGCCTGGGACGAAACTTGAACAGCACTTACCATTATACTAGGATGTTCACTTTGTTAGAAACTTTTTTTTTCTAAATTGTCTTTTAAACGTTTAGAATTGGAGCACTTTATGCATATGTGTTTAAAATTTTGCACATTAATTTATATTTTAATCCACTTCAAAGACAAAGATTTAGATTTTTTTTCACGCACAACTAAAACCATCAAATCTATAATAGTGACCATTTTTACAGTTGAAATATTCACACAACTCACACTGTATCGATCAGTTGATTGGAACGCACGCAAACTGATCTGGCAATCCAACGGAACAGTAAGTAACCGCCACCAGGATAATGGGATTGAAATCTATGCACCAACACACGAGATGTCTTCGTTTCGTTTCGCAAATACAAAGCGGATCGGAGGAGATTGTGGAATGTTTTCAATTTGAATGCAGAAATGATTCCAGAACAATCTACGCGATCGTCTCTACACACTGTGTAGCGCGAATTTTTTACGAAAGATTTAACGCTACTTAAAACAAAAATTCCACTTAAAGTTGCTCGTTGTTTTAACACTGTAAACACTATTTTCCCTTTTAGTTTTATAAATTTGTTCACCGAAACGAAAATGTACCTTGAAGATGTGTTGTCAATCGCGCGTTATCCGTACCAATCATCCGCACTGTTCGACAAAGCGTACCGGACTGAGGTAGAGAGCATCCAGCCGAGCGTCACTACAGCCCGGACAAATGTGTCTCCAGTAGCACCGCACTCTCTCTCTCTCTCTCTCTCGCTAGGGAAAATCTAGAGTAAGACGGTGGGAAACGCCCGGTGCTAGGATCCGTGGAGCACCGCGAAAAGGGAATGTGACCGATGCAAGTGGCGGTTGTGAGGGTGGTTCACGGCGGGAGGAAACTGGAAAGCGAACTGTTTGTGGCTCGGACACGACGCATTCAACGTGACTTTGGTACGTTGCTGATCGTTATGTATTTATATAAACGACTGGGGGGAGAATGGATCTCTTGCCACGGGCACGGGCACCACCACGTCCCGCTCACAACCTAATGCTGCCACACGGTGGAATCGCGTGGTCTAGAAGCGGTAGATGAGCCACCAACGCAAACGCGACCGTAACTAGAACGGCGACTGCTGAAGCCGCCGTGATTGCCATCCCGGTTTGTTAGCAACGATGCTGCATCATCTATGCTTTTGACCTGTTGTGATTAATTGAATGCAGTGAAACCGAACGGACACATAAGTAACACGGACAGTTTGGGAGATGTCGTAACGTACCGGGTGAAATCTGCATACGCTGTTGGCAAACAAGGGTGACAATTTTGCAAGTTAATTTAGCAACCTTTGGTATCATGTTTATTATACCAGATTATATTGTTGTAGTTGCTGTTTCTTCGTTTTAATGGGTATTATTGTTGTTTTTTTTAAGTAATGTTTGTCTTAGCTCATACATATGGTTTTGAATAATTTCACTAAGAATTATAATTTGTTGAATTAAGGAGAGCTTATATTCAATGATTATATTTGAGGGACCTTTAAATTATTTAATCTGGAAGATGCTAAGCGATGGCTTGGAGTTCCGAGGCGAGATTTTTGGGTCCTTTCCTTCTGTTCCTTTCCAATATGTTGGTATCACCGATATCGACATCAAGATCATTGGATTTACATCTGTGGCTATGGAAACTCTTCTGATAGGGGAGGTACTTAGACTTGTCTTGAGGATCAACAAGTCGAGCGTCGAATACGTACTACCTGTTTACTGACCGCATAGAGTCTGACTGGCAAGCTGCGTATCAGATGAAGTTGTCGATCATGAGCGTTTAGGCTTCGGATTGGAGGCTCATAGTTCTCAGGAATGTTCTCTAGAAGCTTCACAGAATACTTAAACAACACATGAAACCTGTGTAATATCCCTCCACGGGCAGAAGTTTTGGACTAGGAGATCGAAAACTGGATTGTGCGCTGGAAACTGGATAAGTGTAACACGATTCCTTTTTTTGTGCCGGTTTTGATTCCTATGGCTCTTCACTAGGATCTTCGAGCCTCTTTTGACAGGTGGAGCAACTAGATCATCAGGAGCAACTACATCATTTGGCTGCTGAAGTATATGGCGCGTGATATAGGTGATCCAACGATACATCCTTGATAAGCTGAAAGAAATCTGCGCGCCTATGCACCAACCAGCGAAAACTCCCGTTTATTACAGAGAATGCTGTACTGTACGTTACGTTTATTTATTGAATCCTTGTTGTCGTTAGTTTTTAAATCTCGGCTAGCACTTTTTAACTTTACCTTGGCGTTAAGAAGTTTCGAGGGTCCTACCGGATGAGCTTTTAATTTTAATTGGATGAGTTAGAAAAAAATTGACAAAATTACAATCTTCCTGTTTTATCTTTCATAAAACGGTCACAACACTGAGTATCCCGACAAAAAAGGTAAATAGAAACCGCACCAAATATAAAAAAAACTATCGAGGCGGAAATAGCAAGTTTTTGAAATATTTCATAAGATGAAATGGAAACAAATGTATACAACTTGCATGCTATCTCTGCTAATAAGTGCTAACGTGTGCTAACGAGTTTACAGCTACCGTGAAATCCCTAACGACAACATTACTTCACTTTAGTTAACCGTCAGTAGTGATGTTATTGCTGCTATTGTTAATATTTTGACAGCCTTTTAAATATTTTAAAATTATTAATTTACATAAAAAATGATATACTGTAGTTTATAATGTTAATGTGTTATGTGTTAATAACACAACTTATTCTTTTTTGCTGTTACAACTTCAAGAGTTTTTGGCCAGTAATGGGCTTACTTGATCAATAGCTAATTAGTCAGTTCTGCGTACGGTGAGACAGTCAGGACGACATTCGATTTCCAATCATGCCGTGTGAAGACTGGCGCCTCCATCGCCAGAATGGTTTTAATGATTTAAACTTAACTAAAAGGGTTATTTTATCTAAACTTGAAGGCTAGATTTTAAATAAAGAGCTACTAATGTAAACATAACTAAAGATAATATAATTTATGGTTGTTTTATTCGTGCTACGTTGACGGAGACGTTCATGCTCGAAGGCCACTGTTGGGTCGCTTGCATACAAGCTTACAAGTTGCAAGCGATTTCTTCCTTGCTATCACCGTTAATTTGAATTGAGCCGTGTTGAAACTGGCGAACATGGCTAAAGTTAGCTACTGTGGTTAGCCGTTAGCACACGTTAACACATATTACCATGGATAGCTTGCACGCGGCAGGCGCTTTTTACTAATTTAGAATGTCATTTTAAAACCTTTATTTAACGATGTAATTCAACTGTTATCTTTTACGTTTTATTCCCAATAAAAAAAGAGATTTAAATTGCAATTCATTCAATGCAATAAGTTCGTTCTTATTCTATTCTTATTCTTATCTAAAATTAAATTATTAAATTGTAAAATGAAATAGTTATGAGTTAGTTTGTTCTTCCTCAATACAACATTCCATTTAACGCATTTCCTCAATACAACATTCCATTTAACGCATGCTGTACGCTAGAAGCCCTTCACGCAGAACCACAAGGTGTCGACATAAAGTTTGACGACAAATTGCATGTCCATACAGTCTATTGAGATGTTATGGGTTCGCGACAGCTAAAGCGACATGACGCTAACTGATCCCATCGCTAAGAGGAACTGACAACAACCATTTCAGCTGGAGTAAATAAGCGAAGGTAGGATCTTGGCTTCCCGCGTCCTCCCGGTACGCAAATTCTCCCATGCATGCGTTAGCAGGAGTAGGTCGGCACTTAATTTGATCCAATTATGTACAGTGTCTAATTAACAAACACCACCAGTTAAGCGCAAATTTGCTTTTCTAGTGTCGCACGCTCCCATAAGTGTGCGTGTGTAAAATCCCTTCGTTAGGGTGGTTATGGACGAAAGATCTTCCCGGATTGATCGTCGGTAATAATTGCTAGTCAGCAGCCCTGTCGTCAGATCACGCGAATCGGACCACTCGTCAGACTCATCACGTAGTGGCAGTTGGTGTACATAGCGTTTAATCGTTACCGCGAAAATGTTTCATCCATTCAACCATTTTTGCGTGTGTGTCTTCATTATTCTGATACTACCGTGGTATCTGCCAGCATCGGCCCATGAGGCGTATAAGTCGACGGGCAACGGCAACACAACCATACCACTGGAACGTGTCAAACGCTTGATAAGCTTCCCGATCAATGGTGGTGTAGCGAAGATGGTGTTAGGCTTTCTGGCACCGGTTCGTTTTCATCATCCGTTACCGCGCAGCCTCAACTGTGGCATTAATATGCAGGCGAACTATGTCATCCGGCCGGACATAATTTTCCCCCGGCCAGAGTCTATCTTCGGCAATCGCAACCTGAACCATTACACTGATCCCGACAGTCGACAACGGTTGTACAGTGCGTTGGAAAAGATCCTAAAGATGGTGCTTGGTACGGATCGTAGGGCACGCGAGTGTTTGTTGCGAACGGTGTGTGAAGTGGCGGACACTTCGTTGCACCACAATGGACTGGTAGGAGAGCTGTTGGATGTAATATTTACGTGAGTATCGGATGAATCGTCTGAGTTGTTGGGATAGTCATACAGGGATGCATGTGCTCTTTTTTTTAGTCCTCAAGAATCGGATACACTGTCGCCGGAGTTTCTGCTGGCTCGCCGATATGGAGCGAATGGAGTGAATTGTATGAAGGTGTACTCGTCCTGTCCGTGGGGTATGGGATTGCTTGATTACGTTTCAATCATTGGTTTTGAAGATTTGTGATGAAGTATTATGGAGATCATTTTAAATTCAGCTAAAAATAATACAAAAATGATTATTTATTAGTAAAAGAAGAAAAGATTTTAGCAGTCATCTTCCTATGTCTCTTTCAAATCAAACCTTCCAAACATCTTCTCTTGGTGTTTGTGTTGTCTGAGTTCCTGAGTTCCTTCGACATAGCGAAAGTTGTTGGAAGAAGCTTAGAATGATGCTCGGATATGCTCCAGATACGTTCACGAATCTCTGCCCAATTTAGACAATTAGCACCGGTAAGACAATTGAGTGTGGATCGATTTTGGTCACAGCATGCACAGTACTGTTGTTGATTTAGGCCGCTCAAACTGCCAGTCTTGTATTTTGGGCCAACGCGAGAACATCATCACCATGAAAAGCTTACGATCACAGCTAAAATCACTGTACGCGGTCGTGCTGTCGCTTCTGCTACTGACGTCCATTTTTCCGGTCGATGCATCACCATCGGAGTTGCTCCAGTGTCCTGCCAACCGTGCCCTGGCTCAACGTTCCAAGCGCTGGATCCTTAGCTATCCCATCAATGGTGGTGTGGCAAAGATGGTGTTCGGGTTTCTGGCTCCGATACGCTTCCATCATCCATTACCGCGCAGTTTAAACTTGTCGTTGAACGTGCAGGCCAACTATCGCATCCCGGCCACCATTATTTTCCCTCGTCCGGAATCGATATTCAAAAATCGTGGCAACAACGAATACACCGACACGTCCCGGAAGCAGTTTTATGCCATGGTGGAACGTATGCTCACCGGATGGAACCGCAACGGACGGTCTTGTTTGTTGCGTACGATTTGTGAGGTTGCCGAAACGCCGCTGCGACATAATGGGTTGGTTGGAGAGCTATTTGAAGTCATATTCACGTAAGTATGAATTGATACAAATTGTTGAGGTTAAAATGCGAGGTTGCTTAAGCGTATTTTGTTTTTCCTTTTTTTTCAGACCACACGAAACCGATCAACTGGCAAGTGAATATACGATGGCACGTAAATATGGTGCGAATGGTGTTGATTGCATGAGGATGTACGCTGATTGTCCTCTGGGGCATGGTTTGCTCGATACTATCAGTGCTATGCAGATGTAACTAAAGCTGTAAAATAGAGATAATTTATTTGTAGGTGTCAGTCCATTACTTACATAAAAGCATAGCATCTTGTATAGCCAGATGAAAGCATTGTAATATTAGGCAGAACAGTTTTTTTTGTTGATATACATATACCGACAATCGAGGTTTAGTTATAAAAAATTGTTAGGGCTATAACGAGTTAGGTTTAAACGAAAATTAGTTAGTTTAATGTTTGTTGAAACAGTGACTGTTTTTCAGTTTCCCGCAACCGAGCACTCCCGGGATTAGGTACATTGTTATCGGATTCGGAGAAGGAAATGTTTCCTTACTAATGTAAATAGTAATTTATTTGTCAGTTTGATAGTATTATAGAGTATGTTATAAATTATAGTAAATTATGAAAATGTTATTTAATGTTAAAAATATTCAGAAGACACAATAGTGTTTCTGCATAAATTGTTGTTAAATGGTCTTTTAGCTAAAAAAATTACATAAATTAAACCTACAAATAAAAAACTTACTTCGAATAGAAAAAATGTACTACAACCAATTAAAAACAATTAATTTTTCGGTTTTTGTTGATCCTTCGGTAGTTGGTGGGTCATAGACTATCAGTTGTTACTTTGTCTTGGCACTACAATATTTGGATTAGATCTGCAAAGAGATTTGCCATATTATGTCATTTAGAAGTCATAAGCACCGGCAGCAGGTCGTTGATTGTGGCGGATCTGGGTGGCGGGTTTTGATTGATAGTTTATATCTTTCCCTCCAGATTCTTAGTGATGAAATGCAATTTTAAGGGAAACAATCTGTCCGAGTTACAGATTTTTGATGTATTTTATCTTAATTCAGCTAATTTTTCATCAGTCAATTGCGAATTCCGTACTGTTGACATAAATGTCGCTTGTGAAACTGTATGTTCGTAAGATAAAGTAGTAACAATTTGTTTTTAAAATGTGAATGCTAAACTTTAAAGTGTACTCAATAAGATTACAATTTGCTTCACCTAATTCTTCAACCACAAACCATATCTTCACCACACGGTAAATCTTGAAGAAGATGGCATAGCAATAGCATTTTTTCGTCGATTTTAAACTCACATATGAGGAGGTATAGCAAGAATTCAATCTGGAGCTTGAGAAGACTATCCGAGACTCGAAGGTGTTAACTTTGCTCTTCTTCTATGTATCAATTCTTATCCTGACATACGCTAAAGGCATAGACATCATTGGTTTGAGACTCTCCTACGTAGCAGAAGCTTATCAAACGATTAAACAAGGGCCACTGAATCTCAGGTTGGATATTAATGAGGCGAAAAATTAATTGTTTGTGGCCTTGCTAACAAACACGTATTTTCACAGAGTTGATGTCCAGTTAGGGATATATAGGATTCTCCCCTCAAATTAGGAAGCTGAGACTGTTAAAACCTTTACAGTCTTAGTACTTACGTACGCCTCTGAGACAAGGACTTGGTCCAAAACGAATGGCACCGGACAACTCAGACCGTAAAATCCTCTTGGTTCCCTCTCAAGGATACGATGATTGGAAGGCCCAAACTGAGATGGAGTGTGCGCCAGAAAGCAGCAGGCCAAAACCGCGAATCGGTTTTAGTGTCTTATAAGCCAGCAGTAATATGTTAAAAAATCAACAAGATCAATTTAAAAACGAACTGAAAAATGGATCTAAAATAAAAAAAATCGCTTCGTATTTACAGTTGCTCTGTCAACAAAAATTAAATGTAATTTTGCACCTTTGAGAACCCCTGGAATACAAATAGTTGCTCGTAACTGTGAGCGTGTCTTCTTCATCCCCATCGGAAAGGGTTGAAGCAGGAGCGTGAAATTTATGCTGGTGCTAATGTTTGAACGCGGAATTAAAGCAGAAGTGTTTTGTAAATGCATTTAAAATAAAATATTAATACCTGGTAAAAACTTATTTTAATTTCAGTATTAGTATTGAGGTGCTTTAAAAGTTTAAAAGACTGTCACCCGGGGTTTTAAAAAAAAACTAAACGTTTTTTACCTAATCATGCTAATGCTTAGTGTGTAATAAAAAATGACACACAATATTTTTAGACTTAAGAGATACTGCTAAAATATATGAATAGTTCAATTAAATGTTGTGAAATAATTCAGTGTTTGACACCACCGGATTAAAAGCTTCCATGGCAACATGCTCCAGCACCGGACCACCGGACCCACCCGGCTTCCACTGTCCCTTCCCAGCCTAAACGGTAACAAAAGGTAAACAAAACCGGTTCTCTCGCGCACGGGTGAAGTGCGTTATACCGAAGCTGCATATGTTTTCTTTGCCGGTCTCGCGCGCGCGGTCGTTGCCGCAATCGATTGCTGCGCGAACGCACGCACACTCGCACACCACCATGCACGGTTTGCTTGCGTACGCCGCACACAACACACACTCCACCATACACACTGCACGTGTGGTAGGCGAAAACGCGGTGTTTAATCTTTACTCCAACACGGTACACGACCACACAGTCTTTGCTCTAGCGTCGCAACGGTCGGTTGTGTGTGCGCGCGCGATACTCTCTCGCGTCGATCGGTTTCGGAATCAACGACGCCCCGTACGCGTCGCCCGTAAAAAGATTTTGTGTATGTGTTTTCGTTTTGTTTTTTTTATGCCGTGCCGTGTGATGTGTGTGCTTTTTGGCAGTCCCAAAAACGTGATCCCGTGTATGCTGTCGTATCAACATTAGAAGCAATAAATTAAAGCAAAGTGCGTCGTGGTGGTGTATCGGTGCAAAGCAATCGGTGGCTGCCACTAACCAATATGATGGTGATGCCCGGGTTAAAGTCTCTGAGGCTTAGGTGAAGTGTTAAGCTAGATGAATTGTGCCGATATTGGGTGAGGTGAGCAAGAGAGTGTTGAAGCAGAAGGCTGTTCCACGAGGCTTGTTTGGATGAGATTTATTTTTAGCCGAGGAACCTCCCCAGGGTGGAGATGTTTTATCCGAGCGTTACCAGGTGATCGTAATGGGTTGTTGATCCCATTAACAACATCCGAAGTTGAAGTTTAAACAGCAAGCAAGGAAGCATAGAGTCTTCTAATCGTAGTTTGTGGAAGTGTTGTGAAGCCTATGTACAGTGTTGTGAAGTTAAACAAAATTCCAATTCAACCGGAAAGTGTGGTCCGTTTCGTAATAAGAAAACAAAGAATTGCTGTAATTTTTTGCAAAACATCGACCCAGAAGGTAAGCTGCAAACCGCAAATATTTCGTCAACTTTAACCTGATCCAGAAATAAACAATTCTAAACGTATACCCAATCCACCGAGCTTTGGCGCGAATTTTGCTCAATCCACGGTATTCGGTGTAAAACTGGAACCCAGCGTTGTGATTTGTATGCAAATAATTTTAACGCGCGCCTTGTTTTGTGGTCCGGGCTCTGGAAGTTGAATTTTGAGTTCCTGCGCTCTTCGCTCGATCGATGCCTTCACGCGTATTACTTTTGCTGTTTGCTTTTCGAACAGTTGCGCTGCTGTCATTTGAACTTGCCCTGAGTATCGTTCGAGAGTCGCACTTTTACGACAAACTATTTCCATATTGGTGCAGCGTTTTAACGATTATTAGCTTCATTTTTGCGAGCAAAAGCCAAGAGCTCGTGGACGAGCTCTGGACCTATGGAGGAGTTAACAAAATGAGCATGGTTTTATCAGGAAAAAAAAGGTGCAAATGCAAATCAGGTGCAGAGTTTGGGTGGGTTGAAGCCACATTTCACAATATTGTTAATGGAGTTCTGCGTGGGGGAGATTTTTTTTTATCAGAAATTGCTCTTGTTTTCACCCGGATTCTGTGATGGTATCGTCTTCTTAAATATTTAATAAAACTGAGCTAAGGGAGTATTTAATAAATTGATAATACAGTTAAATTTGAGCGATATTCGAAACAAATAGTAGAAATATTTGCGCGGCAGCCCTAACCCATTATGCGGTAACAATAAGTCTAGTAACCCAAAAATGGTAGGCATGACCTTAAGAGGACGTTAGGCCAAGAAAGAAGAGGAAGTATAAATATTTATTACCAATTAGATTTAAGTGCGACGTATTAAGAAACTCAAAAAAATGATGGCGTCACATATAAACAATTATTTTTGGTTGGTAAAGAATGATTCATTTCCTCCAAAACATTGTTCAAAATGGTCGATTATAAAGAATCCCGACAATTATACATATGGTACAGACGAAAAATTAAAATTCAACGACCAACAACAGAACAACATCAGACATTTAATGATTTATTGGTAGAAGCATCAGCAAAATCGGACGCTACACTTTTACGACACAAATGCATTTCCTCGGTTACAGCTCTTAAAAGGCACCAATCTCCATTAATGCACAACATTGCCATCCACTTGCACCGCACCAAAAGCAGACGCTGAAATCTGTTCTTTTGGGCAATTAATTAAATGCGTCCGTGCGCGTTGTTTACACTCGGGCGGGAAAATTGAACTTAAGTGGGCAACTTAAGAAAAAAAAAACGGATCCAACGATCGACGACACCACCCAACAACGGTCGGTTCCGTGCTTGGTTTTGATGAATGTGGACGACGCTTTTGAAAACTATCCTTTTTGGATCGGGCGCGCGAAATGGTGCGTCCCGGTCAATGTCGGCCTGCATCCTGTTTCCCGAAAGGTTCATTTTATCCCTTTTTTAAGAGCCATTTTCGGTGCTGTTGTTCTTGTTGCCTGCATGAAGGCAAGACACACGTCCGAGTCGTGGTCGATCGTCGGTCGGTCTTACAGTACCCGCGAGCAACGTGACTAAACTTTAAACAAACATACAAACTCGTTTCTGGCGGGTTTCGGGTTTTGGACATTCATAATATGGCTGGGTAAGACATCTAGTGGAACTAAGCAGAAGAAGAAGAAGAGCGCTCTCCAATGTCGGAGAATCGGTTTTTGTTCGGCTCCGGACAGTGTGGGAGCCTGGATGTTTGGAAAAGGGCTATAAGAAGTCAAGTCAAGTCGGATGTCTCCTGTTGCATGGGATACATTTTAAGCAAGAGGATTTAATCGTTAAAGTGTGCCATTTGAACCGTTTCCTACCATACAATGTAAGTTGCCATGTAGTTCATTACACTACAGCGTTGACAAACCGAATGAGCTCGCAGTGTTAAAGCTGCAGCAATGTGTGATCGTTAAAGCTATCTTAAGAAAGGATGATCGCGTGAAAAGTACACAGCGCCCACAGCGGGCAAACAAAGTCACAGAATCACAACGGCCAGAATGATGGTTTGTTTATTTTTCGCGCTATTTTGCGATATTGCGGACGTGATGGATTCTTATGCTCCATGGTGAATCGTGGTGAGACGGAAGAGCTTGAGGGACCTATACATGAGGAACTCTGATAGCTTCGTACTTTTTTGTTGAAATCTCGATGATGTAGCAATTTTGAACTGGAAAAAGAGGTGCTAATATGTTCCTTAAGCTGGTGAGAAGCTTACATGCCACACGCTGTCAGATTTGGCGTAAGGAAATTCAATTCTAGCTATTTATATCACGAGATTACCGTTGTAAGAAACGATATAATAGACCTTACATACTTTAATTAACTAAAACTCTAACACATTATTGCTTCTGTTCATTTGGGAACATAGATCTAATATGCTAAACTATAGTTAACAAGAACCAAAAACCCTTACGGCTGTTGTTCCTTCCCCAAATGAATGACCTTCAACCGGTGGATGCAGAAGTTACGTTTGGAAACCATTCGACTCATTTGACGATTCGTTGCTGTTGCTGGTCGTTTTTGTTTTTCACCATAACCGGACCGTTCCGTTCCTGGATGTCCTCGCTTTCAGTTTTGGAGGACCGTTTCGGGTACCGGTTTTTCGCCAATGTGAGGTTCCGCGTTGCGTGCGTTCAATACAGAATGCCCGCTGGCTGACGATCGCACGCGAAAAGTTAACCCGTCACAGCACTGGGGACGCACAAAAAAACAAAAACGTTTTGGTTCCTGTTGAGTGTGCGTTTTTGTTGTTGCTTGTCTTTTCTTAGCTACTTTGGTGCTTTGGGCGAGACGAATTATTTCGAGCCATCTTCCCAGGGGCACGTTGGATGCCTCTGGACGAGTGGACTGGTGAGTGCTCGTGCCTAAAACATTCTTCCTTTTGGGATCGCCTGGGTTTTACATACTTTGACCCACCAAGGTGCCATGATATAATGCCACCGCCGAAAACGTGATCGTACCCTGATCGATGGTCCACGACGACGACGACGACGACGAGGGCTCCAAGGAATGGATCGTTTTCGTTTGCGTGGCTACCACCACTGTCCCTTATGTCCAGCCTTTGGCTGTCTTGTCTGTGCTTTGTTTGATGAATGGCAGCATCTCCATTCTGTGTGACCGGTTTTCTACCATTTCGAGCCAAAGTTTGCACCACGGAACGAATTTTTCGCAGATTGTTTTCGGCCTTGTCTTTACCCAGGAAGCTGTACGTCCTTGGTCAAGAACGTTTATACCGGCAGGGCATTGTTTCTGGGATTTGTTTGTCAATAATTGTACCTAACTTGGGCAAGCTGGTAAGATTGTTGACAAGATTTTGAAATAATACTAAACATATTAATTTGCTAGGAAATCTAGTAAACATCCAGAGCAGATAGTACACATTGTTGCACTATTGCTAATGCCGTTCGCTTGTTGGCGCTCATTGCACCAATACCGTTGGAGTTCCTCACACGAACGCCTGGAACATTGCTCTCGCACATAATGTCAAGGCTTGTCTCGATGTTGGGTAGTTGTTGTTCGTTATTACTGTTGCATAGAATCGTTTAAAGCGAACTAAAACGCAATTTGTGTTAGTTTGTTGCATTAGAGCTCTTGCTGAAGTTCGTTCGTGACGTATGGAGGGAGTCTCTACTGAGCATCAATACGGAACAATCGTTTCTTTATTTGTGAGCGAAAATCTCCACTCTTATGCTCAGGATGTCTAAACATTGCCCTACGGTTAGCAGCACAAGTAATGATGGACTGCTTATTACCCTTAGCTCCAAAAAAACGATTGAAACGTTTTCGTCTTGCAATAATTCAATCATTATCAGCAGTTGAAGTGGAGCTGCTGTAAAGTGCTCAGTTTGAAGTGCTTCAACTTCGTAACTTCGAAATAAGCAGAATGTGTCTGTTTAGAACAGCTCGAACCGAAAAGTGAAACTGTGTGCACGACTTATACAATCACGCTCACAGTCAACAGCAAAAGCATTCAACAAGCGTTACCATCTGCTGCAGGGAGAATCGTACAACCAAGTGCATTAAATGCGGAGATTAGTTACAGCAAACGCAAACGCTAAACATGAATCGAGTATTAATCAACACAATCCGAAGCACGTTCTGAGGGCCGCAGTTCGCTCATCATCGTTGTTCATTTATTATGATTGTAATTACTTACTTACAATATTTCCTACAAGCGATTACCAGTGCCGGCGTTCCGATCCGAGCAGCTGGACGAGCAACAACGACTCGGAGCGGAGTTTGTAAGAAAAACCTTCAGCTGGAGAAATCAAACCCGGGGATAGTTGCTGCAGCTCTGCTAGGGATGCAAGATGACTTCAAGAGTTTTTTTTCATAATTTTTCTAAAGGCAAAACCCCATTCTTACTCTGGCGCACCGTAGTGCCACCGATTGTTGATGCAAGCGAACCTGAACCTGAAGCGAACCCGGAGCTGTACCGGGGTGTCGTCTGGGAGGAAAGGATGCTTGAGCCGAGGCCCAGGGTGGCAGATAAGAAAATGAGATTTTTAATAGCGCGATGCGCCGTTGTCGTCTGCACGACCGTCTTGCAGCTCGAAACTAACCGCGCGATCGTGTGGCGTTCACGATTGCTTTCGTCGCCTGCGGTAGTTGTAACTCCTCACTGGCGAGTGTGTGTCTGTGTGTTTAGTAGTGGTTTCATTGGACTAAGAAATGGAGGCAAAAACATCAGCCACCAGATGATGGTGATGAGCCGCAATTGGTCGCTGGACATGGACACCGACAATTGCGGCGAAAGTTACGCTAATAGAATATCGATGCAGTTGATTGTTTTTTGCGAGAATGTGTGTTGTGTAGTGTGCTGATGTGCTGATCGGTTTGCTTACTTCCTTCGCTAAAGTGAATGAATGTTTTTATGGTCAATCTATGCTGTTAGCGGGTGGTTAAATATTATTCTCATAATGCTGCCACGCACGCCGGACGTGAGTGGACGTTAATTTTAACTGGGCAATAAAACGAGAAGAAAATAATTATAGAAAACTGATGGAAACTAATGGAAACTTTGCTGTTTTGATGGGTATTTAGAGAGCAAATCAATTGTGATGTCCCGATATGTTAGCAGTAAGGTACTACTGCGTACTGGTTTGCTAGACAATTTTTATGGGACTGATTCAGGAACTTTCCAAATCTCAGCCCACGCAGCTGAATGATCCGGCCGAGACTTCATATTAAAAAACATATTCGGTTATTCGTGTGCGATACAAAAGGGACAAATTCTGCAAGCAGTTAAATGGCAAGCCTTCCTGATGTCCAAAGCATTTTTTATTCTTAAATACCGTTTGGCCAAAATTGATTTTATATATCCTTCTCTTCTTCTTCATCTTTCTTGGCCTAACGACCTCTTAAGGTCATGCCTGCCATTTCTGGCTTACTAGACTAATTGATACCGCATAGTTGGTTAGTCAATCCTCACTATGGGGGAACGGCCCAGATGAGACTTGAACCCCGGTCCTGCCGTGTGAAGACCGGCGCCGCTGTCGCATCATCACCGGGCCGCCCTTAACATTCTCAAATACCTATACAATACTGGCTGGTGTTTATGCAGTTTGTAAACAATAAAAATGAAAATTGCAGTAAAAATCAAACATTGTTCAAACATTAGTATACTTCAGAATGAACGACTTAGAAACATATTGTTCAAACTAATAGCGCTTATTCAAAATTAAAGCTTATTGAAGAAGTGTTGACAGACTGTTCGTTAATGCTTGATCTCTCTCGTGACGTAAAATTCCTAAAATCTTATCAGTTGCTCGCTTCGATGATGGTGTGGTCGAAATTATTACAGGCTCTTGGTCATAATTCTCAGGTTTTGGACTTGAATAAAAAAAGAATAAGTTTTAGAAGAAACAAGCACAAGCGAGCTTGCAATTTTCACAGTCCTTATAGTACATGACTTGGTCGACATAGTCGACATATCCATTTTAAACGTCAATTTAGGTTAAATTATGAAACATTACTTACGTTGATCCTAAATTGAACTAAATCTGATCCACTCTTTTCGAGACACATTCTTCAATCTGCATAACTGCATGCACTTAAGTAATCGGAACATCTCAAGAACGATAAATTTTACCACCCTAAGCCAGTCGCGAACAAATTGGTTGACGTTTTGTTTATTTTCCACTTGTACCCCATACACACAACGGTCTGATTTACGTACCTTTCTGTTTTTTATTTTCAGCACATCCCATAAAACGGCCACAAACTTTCTCGCGTCGAGAAATAGATTGCTCCATCGGTGTGCTCGAAACACCCTCAACGATAGGTTTTAAATGACCTGAGATGAAATGCTGTGTTGACGTTCTAGTTTCACGTCATTGTGCATCCATTGTTGTTTGAAACATCAAACCAGAATGTTCCGAATGTCCTGTTTCGATTAAAGTGCAATGCCTAGGTGTGTGCGTGTGTGTTGGCAAGTGTTTGTGTGAAATCGTTCCAATCGATGGTAGTGCGGCCTATATAGTGGTGCGTTGGTAACTATGCTGGTGCGCGGTAGTGAAATATGGCAGTAAATTATAAATTATCCATAAATAGTGGTATAATGAAGCAATAATAAAGTGAAGCTGTTAGCGATTACACCCAACCCAACCAGTGGATCCAGCCCGCGGAATTCGTACGGTGTGCAGTGAGTGTGCAAGATTGTTGGAAAAGATCGAATCGTGCCGGTAAACGTGCTCGGGAGAAGAATTTCTTACTTTCGGCAACACAGTCCGAATCTCGCTGCACCGTTCTGGGCTGGCAAGAATAGAAAATAAGGTGAAAAAAAGGCAAAACTAACCGCCGGTTCGTGTGGCAGTGTTGGCGGCGGTGGTGGTAAATTGGAAAATATTGCTTCGTGTTAGGAGGACTCCTCCTCTGCCGCCGAACTACTTGAGGCAGATCTTGAGGAAATCGCAGCCCATCGAATCGGCACCGTGTAAAGGTATATCTTTCCGGTGGGATTAATTTTCTTCGTGCTACGGGTGCGATGAGTGCCGGTGCCCCGTGCCGGACGTGGTTCGGCCCAGCAGCAACAGCATCGAAGACACCTCGGACCACCTTCGTCAGCAGGTAAGTGCGACCACCGATTGGTGCGGTTCGGGAGAAGAAGAATGCCAGGGGAGATTCGGAACCGTTCGTACGCGCGTTGCCCGATGTTGAGGTTTTATCGATCGACGACCCTGTCGATGGCCGGCAATCGATAGTTAGCAAGATAGTTTATAGTTTATGCGCAGCTGATCGGGATCCCGGATAGTAGCGTGTGGCCGAAGCGTCGTAAAATTACGCGGATAAATTTGCTGTCCAGCATCCAGGATCCAGGAAGATTCGTACGGTGGTGGAAGATACTGGTTGCCGTGGATCTTCGATGTTCGACGTTTGATTCGATTCCAGGGCAAAGATAGGCATCCTACCATCTGGTTCGTATTTTATCGTTTGCAACGCTTTATCGCAGCGACACAATCTTGGTACGGGAGAGGCGAAAATACGTGCCTTACGTTTGTGTTTTGTGTAGTTTTGTGGTAAAAAACTGTTTCGCAAGTTTCGTTAGGTTAGACGGTTGATAGGGGGATCGTTTTGGAACCGTCGACATGTACGACTTTACTGCTCAACTCAATGTAGAATTTAGTAACGCATTACCGAACGAGGTCGTTTCTAGTCACCAACTCAGTTTAATGGCAAAGAACTTTAGTAATTGTAGGTTGGAGGTCTGTGTTTTCTTGGGAACACCCTACTGCGTTACCGGATTAATTGATAAGCCTCAGCTACCTATACTCAGCCTCGTGTATTAAAAAGAACTTTCACAAGCTAACGCTTTACGAGCCAACAGTGTACTGGTGCACACGTTAACAAGCCATAACGAGCAAGTCAATGTTTCAACATTTTATCAATTTTTTCCACGTCTAATTCCTTTTAAACAACTACTAAGTAGCTTTTAATTACATACGCAAAGATCAAAAACATCAGCGCGAGACCGGATCGACGTGACAGTGGATGTGTCTTTCGCTTCATTGCTGAACTCTCCCGAAAGGGAGAAAAAGTGTGTCATTTGTCGATCATTCGGCCTGGCCAAAAACGGTTTTTCTTCCCGGTTCCGACGGCGACGGGTTTGCTTCGTATGCCTTTCCGTTTGCCGACATCTGACCGACTTTCCTATTGTGGCCAGTTGATCAAACACCACACAGGCTTTGGTGAGTGTGTGGGCACACGCTAATGCACACTCGATTAAAACTAATGGCTGATAATTCGAAAATAATGATAATCCCAGCTTGGCCACCGGTCTTTGATTGGTATTGGGCCCGCTGGGTGATGGTTTTTTTTGTGTTGTTTTGGGAAACGTTTTTGTCTTTTGACCCAAGCCACTTACCTTGTTAACAAAACGATGTCGAAGCAATTGGCTGATCGGTGTTTGATTTTCCGCTTTTTTTTTAATGTCCCAAAGCCTTTTTGATTGAGGTTTTGTACCGAAGAATCCCATCTCCCATGCTCGAATGTTTGTTGATCGTTAGGGTTATTGGGTTGTAGAAAATCCGGACAAGCCCGCGCGTAGATCAATAATTAATCAAGATTCAAGCAATTGAATGTCTCCGACCTTCATCGGCAAAGTCGGCAGCACACCGTCACACACGATCGGTCGATCGGTCCCGTCTTCTGTCTGTCACACTCCCATGTCCGAGTGAAGTGCACGTACCGAACGTTTTTATGAGCCGTTCTTTGGTGCGCTTCTTGGCCGGAGGTCTACCTTGGTTCTTTCTACCACCGGGCATGATGCCTGTCACATTCGACTGCGGTGCTTCGTATCTTTATCTTGCGAAGCCCTTTATTTCACGTTACCGTCTTACGCTTACTTCCATTCGGTTGGGCATCGAATCGGACGCGCATCCCATTCGCCGCTTCTGCGTGTCGGAGCAAACGTCTTTACTGTCGCCACACGGTTCAATCATGTGGATAGGCCTTACCGGGGGCTATTCGCCGTGGTTTGTGGCTGTCATAAAACAGTGGAGAAGACGTCACCCTGGAGAAGACGTCACGTTGGCTGGGGTTTGTTGACCTTTTATACGAGCCGAGCCGGCAGTGTGTGTGTACACCTACAGAGCTGTGGTCTTATTTGCGTACGTGCCACCATCCTAACCGGGTGGCCGATTCCGATAAGGGTTTTCCGACGTGCGTGGTGTGTGTGTGTGTGGGAGCTTCAACTATATATCGGTGCGCCATTAGTTACAGCCCGCAAAGTTCTTCATTTTTCTTTAAGGCTTTCCGAAGCTGGTACTGGATGTGATGCAACTTGGGAGGATAGAATATTGTTCCTCAAAGTGCATTCTCTCGGTGGATAGCTATCCTGCCAGACGATCTCTACCGTTGGTGGGGACGAAGTCTTCACACTCAAATGGAGCCTGGCAAGGCAGTGGGCGTACGAGACGACTGCTTGTAAAGGCACAAAGATTGTAGTTGGAGCCGGAGATGGACTACCGTGGGTGTTTTCTACGCCACAGTGGCTTCTGTTCTGAAGTCTTGTCAGGCGCGCTGTGGGGGACAGTTTGGCGTGAAATACGAGATTATTAAGTGAAGGTGTAGTCTCCGTGGTGTCGCGGCGGTTTGCCCATGCAACACTGATTAGATCCGCTCTGATAGATGATATTGGTCAGCTTATAGTAATATCTTAACGGAAGTGCTCCTAGACCACGGGCCTATATTATCGTCTCGTTGGGAGCTTCTAGCGAATAATTGCGTCAATGTGTGGGATGTCTTGTATCGCAGGCTTCATTAGAGCACTTGTTATGAAATTTTTAGTTTCGGGGAATATAATGATGATAAAAATGCTTTCACAACGAGTGTCCTTTCCGGTTTTGTTGGAATTAAGTAAACCCAAAAATGTCGTTGTGTAAAGCCACTAACGAGTATAGATGATTTTATCGATTTTTGAGCTAATCAATTATGCAGCCGATTATCGTGCGCTCAGCCAGCTAGTGAATCGATTGGATTGTTTGTCCGATGTAAGCTTTCACCCGAAATAATGCGCTCGATCGATAATTGCGCTCGAATGCTGTTGTTCGGCTTCACTCCGTTCCGGACTTGGGTTGGGTATGCGTCTTAGTGACCGGAAAGCATCCGGGTATTGAACGGACTTCGTCCAGACATTAGAGACGCCTCACGGATATTGTGGAGAGGTGTGGTTGGTTCTACAGTGCCCAAAGGTAAGCTGCTCGACTGCTTTGGGTCTTCGGTGGAATAGAAGCAAACTACCGCCGCAACGAAGGTGTTACGAATCCGAACGCACGATATGTGCTGTTGGGATTGAGTGAGTGCCGTATTAATCAACCTTACACCCGTACTCCGACCGGCGCGTTGTTTGCTGGTGTGCGTGTGTTGCTGGTGTCAAAATATTTTAATACCCGCCGACATTATATCTATCGTGCAGCGAGCTGTGAATAGATCACACCCCGGGAGGTAGATGTGCACTGTGTGCACTTCCTTTGGTTGTTGTGATGTGTTTGGAATCTTTTATCCGAATGGATGTAGTTGGATAAGGTTAAAAAGTACATGAATTATTCTGAAATTTATAATTTAATATCAGGCAGCTTGTAAGCACACCACACAGTTAATGGTTTTGCTGCCTAACATTCGATGTAGATCAACATTGTAAGATAGCATACTTAAACAACGACTCACTCGCTCATATCACCACCACAATTGCCCTTCATAATCGCACCAGACGCATCTTTTGGTGAATGCTTTAATTAGTGCTTTTCGTGTATGTGTATGACTGTTTGTTTCATGGGACTATGTTATGTTTATGCTTTGTCTACATTATTGTTGCAAGGTGACTTTCTCCCTCCATCTGTTATTGTACAGCGAGAAACCTTTTTTTTCATCTACTTATCTTATCGCTTTCTTTGAGAGTTTTTTTTTTGTTTGGCTACGAACTTCTTCTCGTTTCGAGTGTTTCTGTTTTCTGTGGTTCACCACCACAATGCCCTTCTGCCCGACGAGCCCTGTCAGTATCAGCAGAAACACATCTTAACGATCGTGTGGCAGCGTGATCGTACACCCGTCACATCTGCATGAGCGTAAAACTTTGATCTGATTTTTACATCTCCGGCCGATCGAAAGATGAAGCAATATTTCATTTCTTCAGTCCGCTTTCTTTTGGGGGCCGATCGAAAATAGGCGATAGGGAAATGCATTGTTTTTTTTTCGAGCAGAATTTAGAGTTGTGTAGGTTTTTGTAAGTTTTTGGGGAACAACATTTTATTATTGCTTTGTTTAAGCCATCTCGTACGGGTGAGATTAGGAACTGATTCTGGAAGCAAACGCTTAACATAGATTTATCATCTTTATCGCATGAAAAATGATGCTATGGGAGCTTTGGGATCAGAAAGAGTCATCAATGAGATAGAAAAAATGATTTATCAGCGATTTATGTTTTCTTCTAATAAAAAATTGCTTGTTTCATTGCTCATTAGTATTATAAACGTTTACAAAGAATACTGAACCATCAAGCGAGATGCTCACACTTGGCAATCATTTTTTTGTGTCAAAACTTTCAACCATGCTTGTAACATCATTATTTGCCCTCGGCACGTGGTCGCATTGCAGCATTGCTGCACTTAAAATAATTAATAAATTCATTTCGTTCTTTATCTTATCAAACGTTCCTACACATTGCTTCACCTTACCCTGTTTTTGTATCGTAACCACACATGAACACATCTGCATAGGCACGATACGACAGCAATGTGAAGAATGTGTTAACATTTCATCAGATAATTTGTTGATGAATTTGATTGATATTGGTGGGCTCTTCGCAGAATCAACTGAATGCACAAAATACAAGAAAAAAACAACACAAGCTTTCGAGTCACCGATAGACATCAGCATGATGTCTACCCATACACACAAGCACTCAGACGATGCATAATTAGTCCCCGAACCTCGAACTACACATATCTTCATCGGAGTGGTAATTATAAGTTATGCAGATATGTTTAGCCATGTTTGCCTGCTCTGCACTCTGTGAAGTGTTTCCGGCTCATTGGAGATTCTACACCAGAGCCCCGACCGGGAGGGTAACTAATTTATTAGGCTCTCTTGAAGAACGCGGCACGAAGTTTCAATTGCTTATCGGTTTGCGGTCGACGGATCGAATCGAATCCGAAACGGACCGGTTGACGTTCATTAACGGCGGGCCGTAACGCTTATGTGAACTCATTAAGGGTAAGGGTTGGTACGTCGATGGGGCATCGATTAATCATGCAGCTAACTACCTGCGCTCTAGTGTGTTGTAGTTGCAGTGGACGATTTTTTTTTTGGTTTTGTTTCGTCCGTTTTCTCCCATTGCATTGCGGTGAGCCTTAGAACAGGTGAGGTGTTCGTTTTTTCAATTCTAGTGAGCGTTGTTGGACATTCTTGGACGGTTTTTGCCATCGGTGACGATGGTGACCGCAGAGGCCCGTTCCTGGTAACGAAGTGCACTTGAGCATACATGATGTGTGTTGGGAAGAAGTTTTTTCGTTCCATTGTAGACATTGCAAGTGTGCACACACGAGGTGTACGAGTTAGGTGGAACGTCTAGTGGCTAGGTCAGCATTATTATTTCTAACCGCACGTCACAAACCAAGCTGAGGGCTGCATTTGTTTTACCATGTCCAGTCATAAGATTAGCGCGAAAGGAGAAACGGTTGACACTTTTCCAGCAAACGACACATGGAATTCGTGCAGCGAGTGCATAATGCAGCTGGAACAACCGAGTCTGCAGAAAACAGTTGCAATGTCCCGTTTTAATTCCACGAAATAAGAATTGCTTTGTGTTTGGAAGTGATGTTTTTGTTCTCAGGAACTCGGAGCTCTATCTCCACGGTTTCATTAATAAAAATGTCCAGGGCCGGGTGATCTATTTGCATGTTTCTTTTTACACGCTTTTCTGTGTCTGGTTTTGCTTCCGGACATTGAGAGTTAGAGGTTAAAGCAACAAAATTAAATTCTGTTTTAGAAAGACTTTCATAAAACTCTCGCAAGACTAAAACACATGTTGACGGGTGATTTCAGAATGCTATCTCATTTAAGATAATGTTCAAGGATTATATTAATAAAGCAATACATAACTTCAAACGATCTTGTACAGCATCTTCAAACGTATTTCATGAGGATAGCCAGATTTTCATATAGAGCATTTACTGATTTATGCAGAATATCTTCACAACATTTCACATTTAATAGAATTTCACTCGACACATGATATTTTGAGCTAGTATGGACGTAGTATTGAGTATCCAGTTGTGTGTAAAATCCAGCTAGATATGCCAAATGTAGCAGGCCGAACACTCTAGGTCACGAGGACACCATGTCCAGAGTCCCGAGTTCTGAAGTCTAGAGTACCTAGCTTCACTAGGCGTGTAGTATTTTACTTCAAGTTACCTTGAGGTTCAACTGAAGTTGTGTACTGACTGTGTAAAATTATAAGCCACAAATGTGATATCATCTGAAGAACTTTACTCTAAATAGATTACTCAAATCAACTAATATTATTGGACTATAAACCTTGACATCATCTGGCAAAAAACCTGCATCATTTTCCAATTCTTGAGAATGCAAACATTTGAACAACTTTGTGGAAGTAAACGAAATATTCCACATCTCTCACTCGCTACTGGCGGAAACCCTTATCTGCTGGAAAGGCTTCAGGGTATGCACATGCACATAATGCGGCATTGTTTATTTGCACCGGTCATTCGAGAGCTAACTTACGGCCTTGGTAAATGGGTTTCCGAGGGCACACCCAAAGGCTCAAAGCTCACCCCATCGGCGAAGGGTTAATCCAGCGTCCAACTCGTTGCTAACTGGTAGCACCGATCGATCGAGGGATTAGGTACGGCGGCATAACTCTTTTACAGTTCGACCAATAAGGGGTCTAGCTAAATATTTAAACTGTACTGCGTGCGTCCGTGCATTGGACGATCCGGAGTGCCTTGAAACGTGTGTGTGCCTATCACTCACCTGCCGCTTGACGTTAAGAAGGCGGCATGAAATATGAACTACCGTTTTTCGGTGAACAGTGCTTAGACAGCTTCTGTCTGCACCCGAGATTAACCCGGCTAACCTGATGGTCGGCAGAGCAAAGCAAGGGTTTTGTTTGGGAAGAAAGGTAATCAACATGCTTCGCTGCCGACGTGCCGACATTGAGTTTCTCTTCCCGCTTTTGTTTGATGCGGTGAAAGTGAGCCCAGAACAAAAGGTAATGAGTAATGAAATTTGTGCAAGTTGTTTGGTGGGTTGGCGATAAGTTTTTCTGTCGCGGGTTTCTCTAGCAAGGCCGTTTTCAAGGATGTAACTGATTGTGATTGACGTATCCCGCCTCATTTCGCACGAAACAGAGAAGTGTTTTATCGATCGTATACAAAAAAAAGTAACATGCTTGCAACAGTTCCATATCAGCAGCTATTTACACAAATGTTTTCACTCGTCAGTGTGCGGAAATTTAAAATATAGCAAAAAAAAGTCTTCCAACAAATACTGATATCATATCAGAGATATCAACACTAGCTCTGCCATCCTCCTTTCATTAAGGGTGAATATCATTTAGCGCGATTTGTTTGCACTTCCTAGCAGCGTAGACAAATTGGCGCTCGCGAAAGGGTCACTTTCTCAAAAGGTAATGAGTAATGAAATTTGTGCAAGTTGTTTGGTGGGTTGGCGATAAGTTTTTCTGTCGCGGGTTTCTCTAGCAAGGCCGTTTTCAAGGATGTAACTGATTGTGATTGACGTATCCCGCCTCATTTCGCACGAAACAGAGAAGTGTTTTATCGATCGTATACAAAAAAAAAGTAACATGCTTGCAACAGTTCCATATCAGCAGCTATTTACACAAATGTTTTCACTCGTCAGTGTGCGGAAATTTAAAATATAGCAAAAAAAAGTCTTCCAACAAATACTGATATCATATCAGAGATATCAACACTAGCTCTGCCATCCTCCTTTCATTAAGGGTGAATATCATTTAGCGCGATTTGTTTGCACTTCCTAGCAGCGTAGACAAATTGGCGCTCGCGAAAGGGTCACTTTCTGATGTAATGCCACGTTTTGCAAAAGAAAAAATTCCCTCCCGAACAATCGTTCTCAAACACTCAACACTCAAGTTTGTAGCTATTGTGTGTGCGTTACGCGACCGCATTTCATAGTTTGTCCCCAACGAAGTGATCGGTTTTTATCTTTCCAAAACTGATAAGCCGCGAGTGTGTGTCGTGCCATACAAACTCAAGATAAGATCAACATTTACTTTTTTAGTGGGTCGTCGAATGGATGTCCGACACGGGCCCGAGCAACCTGTGCGTAGGCCTGGTATGTGTTGTGCCTTTTTGAGCCTTCAGAAAGACAGAAACCCCCTCATGTTTTGTCGTTTGACAGTTTTGGGGTACAGTTTCGTGCGTCGGCACGATCGTTTGTATGTCCGGCTCCGGCGGTATGCACTCTTCATCAATCGGAATAGTTTAAATCTTTCGAGAGCGTTGGTTGATGTGAAACATAACGATGCAAATAATCAGACTTTTGTTTGAATAAGTGAGTTTGTTTTGCTGCTTCGTGAAAATAATTTGGACGATACTGATCTGGGATGAAAATGTGGACCAATGTTGTCGAAAGTTTTGGTTGATACTTGATTTGTTGTGGATTAAGAAGATATATTAAGCAGAGCGTCTGAGAATTCAATATTTTACTCTCCAATTAAGTAATAATCTAAGGCATCATGTGAAAAAATGTCCCCATAGTTGTGATGATAAGGTTTCCTGCATAGTTGGTGCCTACGTCGGAAAAAAGGGGAAAAAATCCGAACTGTTCGGTTCTCAAATTTCACTGCATTGGATTCCATACTAAAGAGGCCGCTTCCTTTCGCATCGAACCTTGACCATAGCGGATGTAACAAGGCAAAAATCTGAAGAGTATCAAGTTCAGCCAGTGAATTTTCCGGTGTCTTTTATTGCAGAAAGGTTTTTTTACCTCTCAAAAAACTATCCGCTATGAGAACATTTATTTACAAATATTTTGCAACAACATTATCGCCTTCAAAGCTTCTAATCGGTGTCACTTACAAATAGGAATTTTTGAACCACTCCTTCAACGTGTGGACGCAAAGCAGTTGTTTGCATGGCCAATGTCATCTGCAGGTGTGAGCGCACATTCGTTCAGTCTGAAATCCGTGCATTTAATTCGATGCGATTGTTCCGTCAGGCTCAATTTTTGCTTCATTGCAATTAGATGCCGTGCTATTAGCATTTGGAATTGATCTAGTAGTGTGGACACATGGTGTGGTGATGGGTGCTGTATATGTGTGACTTCATCGGCCGGAACGATCGTGCACGATCATCTCCGGTTGTGGAATTTGTGTCAAGCCCTTCGAGCCAGGAAAATCTCACTCTCGCGAGGTTTACATGAATGAAGCCCCATACAAACCACTCCATCAACTTCCACCGACGTAGATCAGAGTGTGTGTGTTGGTTTCTGATTGCCAGGCTTGAGACAACCGTATCGGACCGTTTGCCACAGTTTGCGGTTGAAGCCTTCGAGTGCTTGTCAAACAAATCGGACACCGACAGTTCTAGTGGAACAGCAGTTGCTGCGCTAGACCGTGTGAAAATCCGCGATCCGCGATGCATAATGATGGCATTTTGCACGTATAGGGTTTGATATGTGCTCGAAGCAATCGGCTTTAATGGCTTCAATTAGCTCGAGCGAAACACATAATTGTCGCATTGGAATGGAGTGGATGATGCACCAAATGCATGGTGTTAAGTAATCGCAACCTTTGGCCAGGGTTGTTGCATGGGCTTAAATTTGTACCATGAGGCTGTTTGTATCTTTTCTTTCTATTATTTTTAATTCGTTAACATAGGCAAAATGGGAGAACAGATACTACCTTAACATATACTAATTAAACCTGAACGCAGACCTGAAAAGGTTGGACCCTTGCTAGTTAATCCCGAATACCTTGTACTGTCATTGCGTTGGTTTAAAAGAGATATTTAATGTTGCACCATTCGTCCTCCAATCATCCACACACGATTGAAGATCTTCTATTTATAAGCCACAGCGAATGCAGGAGATCTTCCAATGAGCCTAATAATATAGACATATTTGCTCTCGCTGTTCGATACAGCTGTTCTGATGTCTCCCTAAAACTCTCCATGTAAGTACAAAAGCGGCCCCTGGTAGTAACTGCATCCTTCGTAATCATAGACGCTGGTGTTGCTTGCATCTCGCGAGAAGGTGTCACTTGCCCGACCTGCATGTGCCTCCTGTTTGCTTGCGCAGCTCTCTATCTATTATGACACCGGGCGAACCGAGTTGCCGGCAGGAAACGGCTCATTTGACAAATGAAAGTGGTCGAACGATTTGCTGCAGGTACGACCTCGTTTGTGTTGCCAGTCTAAAACAAAACCGGTGCACCCTACCGGAGTGACAACAACCGGCTGGCTAGCTGGTGGTACGGTGAAAGTGCACCATGGAGAGAATGCGCTCTGCACAACCCGTGTGTACCATGTGTGTGTGCGGTTTGGACCAACGCTGCGCTGTAAGCTAGTCGGCTAGCTGGATGAGTGACTGATGAAAAACCAAATCAAATATTGACCGGAAGAAGATCCGTGGAATGGAAGAAACTGCGTCTAGCGTCGTGCTGGTTGCAGCTGGGAACAGAAACGAGCTGACAAATTAGTTGAATAATATGCAAATGAGCGACGCGTGGATTAAATCCGCTGGCTGTGAGATGTAACGCAGCGTTACGAGATGGTTACTTCATACCAGCGTTCAGCATCTTTGCAGAGGTTGGTAAGGGTTTCTGATCGGCGCCAGCGTAGACGCCAGTGCAGTAGAGGAAAAAAGCGCCTGTTGCCGAGTGTTGCTCTGCGTGTTGATTGTGTATTGTTGTGCGTGCGGTTTTGTCGCCCAGCAATCGGACGAGGAAGTGACCCGAATTGAATGACCTTCAACTTGTAATCCGGCAATCAGTGGACTACTGCTGGAAAGAATGGATCCATCATTATCTTCTACCTCCACCAGGATCAAGAATCTTTTAAGTGGTGCAGAATCGTTACAGATCGTAGAACCAGGCCTGGTACGCAAGATCTGCAACTTGTTTTTATTTTATATCGTGTTCGTACGCTTGTTCTTGGTTTGTTTTCTGCACCATTTTCCTTATGATCGGCCGTACGATCGTAGCAACGCTAGCGTGACGTTGCAGCTTCTTTTACGAGGCGTCTTCCGTTCTCGCGAAGAAAACTGCGTGTAATTGCCGTCCAAGTCATTTAAATTGTAGCGCCCACAATTTATCACGAATGTCGATGGTTTCTGTCCTGCTTGCCAGCTCTTTCGCAGTGCACTGGTGAGATGAAGTTGGATTCTTTAGCTGTGGTTTATAAGATATAATTAAAAGTACAAAACACATCCAATTAGATGCGAATATCTTCCATAAATTTAAAGAATCCACAACACGATGGATTACATAAAATGATCAAGTTTTGATTTACAGCGAGATTGTTAAAATAATTAATATAAAGAATTTCACATACATTCAAAAACAATAAAAAAAAAATCTATATTGAAAACGAATTCTACTCAAAATTGCACACAGACGATTGCATGCACTTTTGATCGGTCGATTGATTGACAAGGAGACAAGGCAGTCAGTAGTCGTTAGGTTTACCGTTGCATCCAGCATCAGCGTTCGTTCTGTAAAGCAATTTGAACCATACCATCAACCTGTTCAGACCCGTGATTTCTATCTCTTGACACGCTAATGTTCTAACATGTGAGCAGTTGTGCGAGTTTTGTTTTCCTCTCTGTTGGTAGGATGGAATTTGATCCTCTTAGTTCGTTGCTGATTGCAGCTTATTTAACATATGCGTGACGTTTGCTGCTATGCTGCTGTATACTACCGGTTCGGCAAATTGCACGAGATCGGGAACCATCATAAAACATTAAATGCAGCCCAGTGAAAGGAAGGATCCCCGGTCGTCAGTTGTCGGTCATTTTGAAATGTTGGGTTTTTGGTCGAAGCCGCCTTCGTTGGAGCATGAACAAAAAAGACCCCGAATATTGCATCTTAAAAGAATGAGAGCAAAGGTACATAATTATCATACCTGCACGGAGAGTAAGGTCTGATGATTTCAGAACACGGAGGGTACGGTTTGACATATCGTCAAAAGATGCATTGCTTGTGTTGAGGGAAGATGCAAGATTGAGATATAGAAGATTTTTTAAATAATATTTTAAATCCAACAACTTCACCTCTGATCACATTGAAATCAGCTCACTAACGACTGTAGAACATTATCGAGTTCCTCGGCATGTTCTTAGCAGTGGTCCAGCAGAAGACAGAAATCATAATTATTATAGTGCCTCCCTTGGTACGCGCTCTCTGGCGTGTCAAGAACCTTGTAAGAACAAGAATCCTGGTCCATAAGAAACAACCGAGAAATCTTTCCAGCATACGGAAGACTGCTGCGATCTTATAGCTTCATGGAGCATGGAATTGCTTGATGCGCAGAGTTTGTTGTCTGTTCATCTTTCCACGCTGTTTTAAGGCATCGTCGTAACACCACTACACCACCGAGCTATTCCACGCTGTCTCGCTTGATTTGGGACTGTAGTTTAAGTCAAATAAAAAAAAGCGTTCCGTCTGATTTTGGGCTTGCCTATGTATGATGGTGCTGCAGCACGGTGTTTAGGAAGAAGGTAGCCATTAGTTTTTGCTCGCTCAAGCCTTTATGCCTTTCGAATACGAGAGTTGTTTTTTCTGTGTGTCGATGGCAAGGTCGACGCGAACGCGAGTTCAAGGCAAGCGAACCCATCTTATCATACGCGCACATGTTTGCGTACGTTTCGCGCCCAGCCAGTTATGCTTGGTTAGACTGTTCGTTTTGTTGGTGAGTGTAGCTGTGTGCGTTGCTTCGTCTGCTGATTGTTTCCAGATGATAGTGAAATGCGTTTGCAATGAGACGCGTAGAATATGGCGTTTTATTTGTTGCGGAGAAGCTTTATGCATTATTAAATATCATATATTTAAGTTCAGTTTTTTTTGTGTACCGGTTTCATACCGGTCAAAGCTCAAAAATTGAGCAAGCTTTACATCAAACAAACATACCGTGGGTAATTCTCAAGCTAAGAAGGGATTTTCGCACACTCATCGAAGCGCGATTTTGGGATTAATAAAGACATCCATCCGCTAAAATGGATGCCGCCAGCCGTTCGACAGGTCCATGTTTGATAGAGTTGTTAAGAAATCGGTTCGAGCTGCCAAAAAATCATGCTCCCTTCATATGCAGGCGCGTTTTATTATTTGTATTGTGGCTTCCTGGTATGTTTTCATACAGCGACTATAGAGAGACGACAAGAATGCAAGCAAAAGCGAACCTCGCCACGACCTCCTTTAACAAGCGCTCAAATAATAAAGCGGAATAAAAAATTCGAAAGGCCTGAAATGTACGGTAGTTGGGGACGCCATGTATAGGGCGTCGGCAAGTAGGGTAAGAATCTGTGCAAGGATCATTGCAACGTAGGCTTATTCGCAAACTCATTTCCTTCCTTTGCACTTATTTTACAGTCGTTTGGTGAAATATCAGCCAAACTCACCGGATCGCCAAGTTTGCAGGTGATAAATTACGATGACTTGTTGGAAAATTTGGTTGCACTTCTTTCGGCTGAATCCGTGGGAGGACATTTGTGGCGAACGTTCTCTGCCTTGGCGTTGGTGCGAACTTTTGTGACAATGTAAACCGGTGCAAGAGTGGCGAATGAGAGTTTTACGTGTGTGTGTGTGTGGTAATGCAAAACTTCTTTGTTTATTATTCCTGTGTAAGCATGGGTCAGTTGTGGAGGAAGCTTTGTGTGGGAATTATAATCAACGCATCCAGCGTTCGATCCGAAAAACGCAAGGAAGCACATGCAAAAAGTAAAAAAGAAAAGAATTGTAAGCGAGGGCACACAGAGATCGCGATGGTGCGACGAAAACAAACGCACAGCACAAGATCATGACGCTTCGGATCGTTCTTATTCTTGATTGGCGCGAACATGACTTTTCGCCTTTTTTTAAAGAAGAATTGCATTTAATCCTTAATCGGGAAGTTTGCTTGTTGGGCTTTTTCGTTGTCGTCCCGCTTTCATTAAGCCAAAGTGACCGCGACGATTCTTTTCCCCTAAAAGACGGCAAGATTTATGCACACCGTTCCTCTGTTCGTTATGTTCGTTTCGTTTCGTTACCTGGAACACTGTGGTACGCGCCATTGTGGTGTGAAGTATCGTGTTCATTAATTAATTCGCGGCTCAAGCATGATTTCAATTTTATTTGATGCTTGTTGGTATTCTTATCCAATTCAGGAAGCTAGCGATCGTTGGGCTTTAGGCTTTGGCTGTGGTGAACTGCAGCGACTTTTATTATTGTAAGCTGACTATTCTTCTAGCAGACGTAGGAAGACTGTTGTGGGCTTTACAGTTTTGGCTAGTTCTGTTTGTGTTCTGCCTCGCAAAAAGCGTTCTCCCTGTGTTAGGGAAGCAAAAGACTCCAACTTGATTTCTGCAAAGCCCAAGGTTCTTACCGGTAGCGAGTGCTCGGGGCGTTATTGTAGCTGTGCAATAAATCTATAAAAAATATCTAATGAATCCCGGAACTGTTCTGACTGTCCGATCGCTGACTGATGAGACGATGAGGTCATGCGGGTATCAATTGTCGATCAAGAACGAGAGGTTGGCTGTCGTGTCGTTCTCATGCTCAAGTTGAAATTGTTGGAAGGGATTGTTTTTCGAGAATATGCCTCGTAATGCAAACTGGTATATACTAAAGGAATGTCCTCCTAATTCAACACTATTATCCAATTCTTTACATGTTATTCTACTACATTACGACTAGTTTTACTAAATAATTAAAAACATAACAGTTATGGTAAAACATTTTACTGAATGTAAGACAATTATTTTTAATTTACCAAGTTGGATGTAAGGGACAGGAAATGTCGATTGGGATCGATCCTCCGAGTGCCTGCTTGATTTTGTTGCGCTCTTGGCACTCTTGATTAGTTACTTGGGGAGCTTTGGTGCCAAGACACTTAGATTCTTTGCTGAATGCCTTGATGAGAGGCATAATATCGTTGGAAGTATCACTTGCTTTGGCTAATTTATGATGGTGGCGAGGCCGTTTTGGAATCCATACGACAGATCACTCAGGCTTCTGATCCGTAAGTTATTGGATGTATGAGTTACATGGAGATAATCTAGTTTTAAGATGTTGTGTGATAAACTAACTAACATACTCTTCTTCTTTCTCCCTAACTATGAATTAGCTTTACCAGTAGCTCAGACAGTCATTCCTACGTAAGGCGAAACAAGGCAACATAGTATAGTGTTTCTTTGTAAGCTATAGTGTCGGGGCGGCCCGGTGGTGTATTCGATAGCGGCGCCGGTCTTCACACGGCAGGACCGGGGTTCGAATCCCGGCGGACCGCCTCCCCGTACGCAGGGCTGACTATCCAGCTACGGGTAAAATCTAAGTCACAGAGAACTAGCAATAGCAGGCCAAGGCCTCACGAGGTTGTAGTGCCAAGGAAGAAGAAGAAGAAGTGTCTGACTTTGCGACTTACATGTAAAGGGCAGGCTACATGATGCGAAAAGTCACAAAGATTTCGCTAAAAAGGGGGGAATATGCGAAATTCACACGTCAAAAAGATTTCGGTTCATATAGCCGCGTTTTGGGCACGCAAAGCTGCGTCATTCGAAGCAAGCGAAATCTTCCTCTGCTATGTATGTAAACAAACAATCGTGTCTGCGGTGTTGCTACAAAATATTGAAGAATTTGATATCAAAATCAGTTTAAGGTAGTGAGTGTTTGTATTTACGATGAAAATTGTTAATTATTAACACCGTACCGTGCTTTGCTGGCTTTGTCGCGTTTTGTTTTGTTTTGATGCATTTCTTCTTCTTCTTTTTACAATTGCAATTGCGAAGTGTCAAAAACATTTCGCATTGGATTTCAGCTCACGGAGCTGAAATGTTTTTGACGTGTGAATTTCGCATATCCCCCCCTTTTTAGCGAAATCTTTTTGACATCTCGCATCATGTAGCCTGCCCTTAAAAATCAGTTCTGTAATTTCATCATGCAGATATACCTAAAATATTAAGGATACTTACTACAAAGTACTACACTTTCTTGTAGTACTCCGGAACAATTGCCATAGAGATCGAGGTGTATCCTAACAAGATCCATGACTGATTTTCAACAGCTGTTCTTCTTTGGATTTATAGCCTCTAGATGTGCTGGACTGCCGTTTCCAGCTTTCTATGACTAATTTTTAACTGTAAATGTAGCAATATTAGTATACTCTACATTTTGAATGTCTTTTTTAAATGACAATTTACAAACAATGCACAGTCTGGAAAATTTTAAACTAGATTCCTTGGTACGGTGTTTCAAGTTATACAGTTTGATGAAGAGACTGGTGTTAAGACTATTATTCAGGATAGTTTTAATGATACTTTCTGTGCCTATAGACGAGACTGAGGAACTCGGCAACAATTGTATAGAGTACTCCGGCTCAATTACTATGTGCAATGTTCAATAGCTGTTCTTCTTTGGCTTTATACCTCATGAGATCTTGGACTGCCATTACTGGTTTGTGGCTGGGTAGATAGACCCGTGTACAATAGCTCATATAACTTTACTAGTGTTGACTTCATAAAATAAAAAGTCTTTTATCATCTCAGCTTATGCAGAAGTACTTGATGCCCTATTTTGTCGATAGTATCTATGGAGACTAGAATAAAGACATGAATCTTTCGCTGATTTCCTGACTTAAATCTCTTCTAAAGCCAAATCTAAAACCGTAGTAAATGTTGGAAGGGAGACAAACCAGGAAGTAATCCAAGTGCTACAATCGAAAGTTAATCGGCTTGACCGCAAACCGTGCGAACACTATCAACCGCATGGACGATTTGGCGTAATGGTTTTTAAAGCGAAATTAAACAGAATTGCTTGTTTGATTTATTCATTGCAAATTTTCTTTGCTATCAGCATGATTTCTTTGTTGTTGTTTTCGCCCATGACCACACTGTAGGAGTGGTTGAATTCGATGAATTTTGCGATAAACTTGTAGCGATGTCGGTTTTTGTTGCTGCGTTCCCACTCTCGCCATTACAAATCATTGCTGTTATGCGTCATCGTCACCCTTGCAAAACACGGGACGCGACTACGTGATTCGTGGCACGATCCGTGTACTTGTGGATCGGTTGCACTTGTACTTCCCGCATAATGTGCACAGATTGTGCTTATCACATCGGATGCTGTTTTGCGCACAAGTGCTCATGTGGAATGGAAGATGAAATCATCGCGCTAGCGCGTGACCCCCGCTGGTCAATGGAACAACAACATTGGTGGTGTGAAACGTATTTTGATCTTCCGGTCCTCGGCTGACCCAATGTGGAGTTTTAAAGTTTGACTGGTGTTTTTGTTTTGTGGGGGGGATTATTTAAGATTAAAGCCGTTGTGGATCTTTGTTGAGAAAACATAATCAACCTGGCAATAAATGATTGTTGCATTCTGGTAAACTGTTTCGTACCACACACAAGGCACAGCACTGAAATATGCTTGTCGTTGTGACTGTCCAGCTTGATCCACAACAACGCTGTCAGCATTAATCAAGCGGTCGTTGGCTTGCACATTAATCAGTGGCTATCGCGGATCGTCCTGTACGCGGCACGTCGATCACCTGATTCACCTGGGACATCGACCTTGAGGGTAATTTTCGGCGTCATCTTGCTGGTATCCGCGCTGAGGCTAAGTATGTGACGCGGTACGCCAAACCCGACCTCACCAGGTCCAACACACACACAAAATGTGAGCGCGCGCGCGCAATCCATTGTTTCAGGTCATTCGTTTTCCGCACATTCGCTTGTAGCCGCGTGCTGACCGGAGAGATGGTTGACGAGTATTCTTTTTTTTGTGTCTGTTGTTTTTCGCTTCCGTTGTCTGCTCTGCTTTTTCGCTTTTCTCGGTCGCGGTTCGTTACGATTTGCTGATTTGTGCGTGATTGTTACTTTTCCTTTCCTCTCTCCTCCTGTTACTGTTGCTTTCGTCTTTCAATCATTTATGTTTTTATTTCACTTGTGTAGGTTATGGCGAGTGTTCGTTTTTCGCTTTTGCAGCGCTTTTTATTTGTACGTCTGTTTTGCACGTTGCGCAGTTTTATCATTGCGGGGTACACCCACTCCCCCACAAAAGCACACTTCGCCTGCCTTGCACATATCGACGTCACCATTCGAGCTGTTATTAATTCATTTTCAATACGTTTTCAAATTGTTACTTTTTACTGCTCACCCATATTAAAACACTTTCAGCAAAGCTTACCGGTACCCAGGTTGGTAAATGGTTTTTACTTTCTTTTTAATGTGAAAAGCGAACTGTTGTGCATCGTTGTTAATAGCTGTTGTTGTTTGTTTTCACTCTTTATTGTGTTCTGCAATTTTTATGCCGAATATTTTTATTTTGAATTAAGTTTTATTTGTAAAAAAATACATCTAAGCTTTGCGATGATAAATTAAATAGCACGCCTAAGCTGCGTATCGAAACTAATCCCAGGCGCAGATCGTAAATCTTTATCCTTTCTTTCTGTAAAAATGAAGCCATAACAATTCATCATTCGTACCACTATCGTCCAGAAGCGATCGTTTGAAGCTTTGAAATGTTTCGATGACGTTCAGTCTCACTACGGAAAGCTTCGGTATCCGGGTGTAGATGAAACACGCCCGATAATACGTTGAAAGTTATGATTTGCATAATTGGACCACTGATGGCTACCAAATGCGTTTTCGCGTTGTGTTGACGTAAAGCCCTGTTGCAGCCAGAAACTGGTATCGAAAATTCATTCTCCCGAAAAAGAACGGCAATTCACTATGCGATGCTGATCAAATGCGCTGGTAGATTGATCAATCAATCAAACGGAACGTTGAAGCATTCGGGGCTGACAGGCGACTCAAATTGGACTCATTGGAGCAGCAATGTTTTGCACTAGAATAAAAATGAATAATAAATATTGCCCGAAATGAAAGGAGAAAACCAAAACTTTATGCTAAACATGGTGGCGAACGTTCCCAATCGCGGTGCGGTTAATGAATTTATCATCACCGAACGTCAAGACTGAATCAATGTGAAAGATTCTTAGCTGAGAATGAAGTTAAATGTATTTTTCATTCGCTGTACTTGAAACGATTTATTGTCGAGTAAACTTGGAACTATTTCTACCGCATAGAATGTTACAATCGCACATGTTGTTGTATGTGTCAGTTTGACAAGGCTCAAATTGTTTTGACAAATGCTTGCCAAAGCATATTGATACAGATGAGAGGACACATACGCTACACGCAGCTCTTTTACTTCCGTTAATCAGTTTGCTGCTACATTATTTCAATTAGAAGCTTTATAGCGTGACACAATGTTTTTTTTTCCTGTCAGAATATCATTTATTTGTCAGCATGTTCCAATTTACTCGATAATCTGGACAACATAAGGATTATGGTCAACATCTAATCATGCCGGTGAGTACATTTGGTAACGGTGCTCGTTATGCTTATCGTGCTTTTAGCCTCTTCACATCATCCAAGTAACCTACCAAATCGATCAGTCACGAATCGTTGCGTAATGATGTACCGAAACCGTCGTTTTGCGCCAATTCACCTCACTGTCTGACTGTTACTTGCGTAAGAACTAGTGCGCTAGATAAGATTGTACACGGTTCGGTGGTGTGCGTGTGTCGCTTGCATTAGTAAAGCACAGATGTGTTTGGAATATTTGCCCTTCGATCCAAAAACGTGTGCTTATCAGCACAACTCGGTGCGCCGATGGAGACAGTATGGCTAAGGCTGCGCTTGATGAGATTTGGATGAATGGATGAAGCGCAACTATCAACACCTTCTTGCCTTGCCACACCCGTTGGCTATTGTGTTGGCAGGAAGTTAAAATCCTGGCACGGATTTTGGCCTCATACGCTCGCATTTGCCAGGGAGGGGCGATCACACAGCTGGATGATTTATGCGCACTTAGCTTATCGGTTTGGTGAGGGTTTTGTTTTGCTTCGGATTGAAATTTTCGGACTCATTGCTTAGGCTGCTTTTCCGTTTCGCTACGTGTGATGTGTCACTTGCGTAGGATTAATTTGTTTGTGCCATCTACTAATTATGTTGTGCTGTATGATGTACAAAACAAAATTCTAAGTTTGAAATTTAAGGCCCGCAAATACATAACGTCCTATTTAATTTTTAAGTAATCATTTATCCTACCATTCCTTCCTTTCTTCTATGTTATATGTTGTGTTGTCTTTGTCTTACGTGTTTTTTTTTTGTTTTTGTAGAAGATACGGGAAATCTGTTGACGCAGCAATACCATTCGCGCGCAACGTCGACACTGCTGTACAAAGGAGGCAGGCTAGTTTGGCTGTAACAGTGTTCTCAACACCAGTCCAGCGGTGACATGACGGGTTTGACCGTGTTGGCTTTGGGTCCGGAAGTGGTCGGCGGGTTAAGTCTCGAGAGTAGTGGATTCGCTCTTGCTACTGCGGGATGAGACTCGCCGATCATTTTTGGATTCGACGTTGACATGGTCGAGCCGGGACTGTCTCTGCTGGGCTGCTTGTTGAACACTGGACACAGCCAAACAATCGTTGGTTCTGTCTTGCTGTTTACTTTATGTTTCTTGTTGTTTTCTTAAAGTCCATCCCCGCTACTAGGAAGGACGAAGCACAATCCAGGTGTACGAAGCACCTGCCACAGAAGCACACCACACTCCATAGAATCACACCGCACCTACCAGCAATAATTAATAGAATCAGCGACCAAATACAGCCTGCATCACATCCACACTACAACAACCACAATAGAATTAGATAACAACCACCCACTACTCATCCACACCGAGCATGCCCGGGATAAGGCAAATTACAAGGAGGAAATGCCTTGTATCTATTAAACATGAATTATATAAAATCACCACACGCGGTGGTGAAAATACGGCTTTCAGCCGTCATATTGGAATAATAAATAAAAATAAAAAATAATCATTTTACTTCAACAACATGTGTAGGTCGTTTAGGCCTCTCATGACATAAGCTTAAAAATCTATAATTTTAAGCCACAATCTCAGCAATCACAGCAGTTTCAACCGAACCAGGTGAACTCATCCCGAATCGTTTGACAACTGGTATACGGTTTTGACAGTTGGTTCACTAAGCGCATCACAAACTAGCATACTTATTGTCAGAATAAACGAGTTAAAACTTTAAGGAACTGCAACATAAGACTATATAGCAGTGTAAAATGTAGATCGAGACGATATAAGGTAATATTTCATTAAAATCTTTTGATCAGAATTTTAGATCATTGCTGACATGAGCTCAACTTGCCAAAGAAGCTTGAGAAATAAGTAAAACAAAAAAAATTTCAGGCATGTGCTCGTATCTAACGAAGATTATTAGGATATTGTGATAGTGTAAGGTCATCTGCGCCGTTCCCCCATAGTGAGGACTGACTATCCAACTATGTGGTAACAATAAGTCTAGTAAGCCAGAAATGGCAGGCATGACCTAAGACATCGTTAGGCCAAGAAAGAAGAAGAAGATAGTGTAAGGAGTTGTTTGGCAGGAACGGATAACGAATCTCGTCTAGAACGTCTCCCCGTTCACAAGAATAACTATGCAGCTACGGATAAAACGATGTTAAGTATATCCGGTAATGATAGGCCTTTGAACATCTTTCCCGTTCAAAATAACATGTTCTGGCTGGTAAGTAGTTCAGATCAAATGAGTTGACCAGCAGCATGGTTTAATTCTTGGATTGTCTTTGCAGGCGGAGAGTTCTCTTCACAAAAAATCCGCGGATTTTACTTAGATGCAGACCTTATACTACAATGCCGCAAGCTTATATTATGCGGTATGTTATCGCTTGTACTACAAATGACGTACCTTAAAGCGCCGCTTTCCATGGTGTCGTTTACACCTTTTGTAACCTTTGGAACTTGCATGGATTCAAAGTTCAATACATTTATGTCAGTTTGTCTACATTTATGTGGCTTCACTTTTGCTCGAAAATATTCTGCTGAAGATAGACAGTTTAGTTTTGAAGATATTTGAAGGATTTACTGGAAAACAAAACAACAAGTAACAAGGTTGTGAAAAGGTAACTTGTTAAACTAAATTTTATTGATTTTCTTTTTTATACAAAGTTACGGTAAGAAGTCTAGTAAAGAAAACAAAATCCAATAGGAAGTAAAAAATCTCATTAACAACTTTGCTCGAGGAAGAAACTTTCCAATTTAAAATGGCAGACAATGACACTGTTTCGTCCTCCATGTGTGCGACCGAACAAACCCACATCCCTTCGCTTGCTAGTCCCACATATGATGAGTTTGAGTAGCGTTTGCTTCCAATTTGTACGGTTCTGTGTGTGTCGCTCGTGTGCCTACATTTCCCAAAAGTGCTCTGTCTCATAGTCTTTGGCTAGTTACTTCACTCTGTGTGATGGCAGTTTTAATCCGCTACTGCCAGCTCACTCCAGACGTTAGCCGCGGGCGATGCAATGACATCTGGAGGAGGTGCTTTGTTGGGTTTGCCTACGTAGGCAATTATTCATGCAACGGTTCCGATTTTGAGCCTGCTGCTTCAAACACACACACAAACACACACGCGGGAGGCTTTGTCGCGCCCAGAGTTTAGATGCAGCAGGGATATGCTTTCGCATAGTGTGATTGATGTGTGCTTATATGTGCATACTGCAGTTGTGGCAGCCTCCCTGCTTTTTTGTACGGTACATTACAGAATGGAGGGTACTCAGTGGCTCGGTGGCACAGTTGTTGGTAGATGCATTTATGCTGTGTCTTGCTTGTTTCCTTCCGACAGCGCGTCGTTGCTCATGTTCGTTAGAGAGTATAGTGTTACCGGCGGAAAGCGCTTTCCAAACAGCAAATGTCTTTTGTGCTGTTACGTTCACGGTGCAACCGTGCTGAGATGGATTAGTTGTTTATTGTTTGTGCGAAAATATGGGACGTCAGTGGTGGTAGCGTCAGCCTTCTGGCGTGGGTGAGTGTAAACGTATCAAAGCGAGTGAAACAACTTGGATGGGAAGCATGATTCTAGTCAAATAAATGAAAAACGTTTCTAAACCAATTAAAGCAATGTACAGCCTTATACAGTAGGTGCATAGGTACATACGTTTCTGGGAAGATATAACTAAGTACTTAATATGGCATGGTTTTCGAGATTAGCTCCAAATCCAAGTCCAAACCAATCAGGTTTTAGATAGAGCTAGAATCTGTTCCAATTTCTCGCTTGCAAGCCTTATTGCTCTTGCAAGCCTTATTTTTAAACTGAAATATTTCAATTCTCCCATCGTTAAAGCTGCTGCTGCTGTCCAGATATCTCTGGACAGAGTCTATTTGCGCTTGACAAGAATCGAGAACAACACCTGAACAGAAATTAGTAAATAGTACGAAATTAAGAAGTTCAAACATACAAAATTTTGAGCTTTAGTTATGATGTTTTATTGCACCTTATAAAACCGGAAACATACCAGTTATTTTCTGTCCACTTTTGATACATGTCATAAACATCTAATGCAATTTATACCACCATTCAATCTGACCCGTGAGTGTACGCTGTAATTTTCCTCAGGCCGGAATCAAATCCCTTCAAAACCTCCTTTATCGAACAGACACTCTGAAAAAGAATCCGTACGTACGGTACTTTGGCCGGCTTACTGATTGACGTGAATTATGGGAAAGTCAACTCACAACGCTCTGCCCACCAATCACCAATGATGATGCATTCAAAACCGCAGCATCGACCGTTCGTTCGACTATCCCGTGATCGCCAAGGTTTCGATAACGGCTGCCCAGTTCGTGCCACAGCAACAGCACGCTAATATGGCTGCAGGCGCTTAGGCTTAGCTTTGACCCGCTCTCGTCTAACCGTTTTGAGCGATAGAATAGAAACAACGCACTATAAACTCGCACCAGAACTGCATGCGAACGTCGGCCGGTGTCCAATTTTTTGAAGACCACATCGAAATCGAGCTCGCGAGCTTTAAAAGATGGGCCCGAATGGGTTGTAAGAAGGATGTCAGATTATGCGGCGCTTAACCGCTACGCTTGTCGACCCGCATTCATCCCTTTTGTGGGAGTGAGTGTCGAATGGTGCAAATGGTTCGATGCACTCGCCCGGGCGCACACTGACAGACCGGGCGTGTTGAGCTTCCGTGCGCAGAATCATGACACTGTTTCTGCACACTTTATGTACCGTTGTGTGTTCTCGGTCGGACAACCGGGTTTGTACGTGCGGCTTTGGAAGGTGGGCCTTGTGGGAGAATATAATTCAGGGGTGTTTGAAATGCGCTTACCACCCTATCAACGGTCCTTTTCTTCTTGTTGATGCATTGCACAAATTTCCCGTGGGATGATTGGATGGCTGTGATCGTATTCTCTCGCGCGCTGAATGCAGAATTGTTGTAGACGTTCTTCCACTAACGTTCGTGTGCCTATCCATTCCATGGTTCCCCATTGTTGGGTGCTAATTCGAAACAAATGTTAGTTCTGTTATGAGAACTTAAGGCGGAAACATGCGCATAACATTGATTACGCATGCATATCAGTTGCCATGCCTGCTGGGAGTTTTTTTAATGCATAAGTTTATTGTTAGTTTTAGGTTTGAGAATTTGTACACTTTGTAGAAAATAGTGTGTCTTATTATGGGCAATAACAACAGAACTGCAAGAGATATATCAATGGAATCAATGTTGCATGAATTCGACCTTCTAGAAACTTTCTAGAAAACTATTAATTAGGGTGATTCCGTTTCAGATACTAAGGTTCAGGATAGTCTACAACAGCTGCCAGCCAAATACGGCACTCGAGTCTTTTCGATAAGGACTTCAAAGATATGATCAGGCATTTTTTACTTATTGTTCATATCGCTGAAGCTAGTTAGATAACGCTTACATTGCATTGTGAGTAATATATCGTAGAAATTCGCCCATTGAATGCTCTCAAGAATAGTCTTGTCGAGAAGATTCTTCGCATTGTGGCGAACAAATTTGACGAAGCTACGAAGTGCTCCCCAAGAGCTATTGGTACCTAAGAGCTTCAAAGAATATCAGCAATAGACGTCAAACTTAAATGGAGAACACACTACAATCGATTCCCCGAGGCGCACAAAGAACTCGACCTTTTCGATTTACTCAACTTTCAAGATGGCTAATATTTTATGGAAATCCTTCTACATTAAGTTGTACTGTTTATATTGTTATTTGACATGACTGATCTACATTGTTTGGACGGATAGTCACTCTATATGAAGCTTGGATTTCAGTCTTATAAAAATATAGCGTCAGGCGATAAGTTCTCCGTTTATGCTCGTCAGTTTTGACTACATTTGAAGGCTGATTCCTACAACACATTAGACTTGCCGGAATTTGTTCCCTGTTAACCGTTTGCTTCTTTTCTGGGTTAAATTTCTAGCCTAGTATACTGTTGTGTTAATGAAGCATGACGTACTACTGCTATAAAAGAGCATAGGAAATGCAACAAGATCCCGATTCTATAAGAAAATGTTTCACTTCATCCTAAAGAAAATTTTTCAAAGCGTAGTTCATCTCGTTACCCTTCTACATCAGTCTCAAGAGCACTAATATCCAATTAAATAAGGAACATCCTTGACTGATTCGTTAATGTTCCCTCGGCTGACAGAGAGAATAAAACATATATGCTTTTCGCACATTATCAGTTAAACATAAGCGTTCACATTAGCCTGAAACAGACCGGTTTGCGGATTGTAGAGCGATAATCGTTACGTTCAAACCGGGACGACCTTAGCGCCCAAAACTGGCGCTCATATGTAACGCAAAATAAAGTAAAACAAATAAACGACAACAATCAAACATCATCTCGCTCAAACACACAAAACACATACTACAAAAACAAAGCGATGCAAAACAAACAAAAAAGAAACACAAAACTAAGTTCGCGTTAGTAAAGTTAAGTAATGTGTCATATTTGTGCGGCATGTTTTTGGGGATGTTTGGGGTGTTGTGTACAGCTCCACAACACGTTTCGTGCCATGCAGCGCGTGTGATTTTTTTTGGTTTGTTTCGCCGAGAGCTCTAAAATTTGCATAAACGTTTATAGTGCGGTTGTTGTGTGGTGGTGGTGATGGTGGTTGCGTAAGTCGCGACAAGGTTTAGCGTGACCCACTGCTCTACACACTCTCGGCACTTCTTTTTGCTGCAAATTGCATTCTCTTCCCTCTAGGTTCCGGCAAAGACACGAGTGTGTAGAGTAGGGTTTTGCCAATTTTCGGTGATTCGCTGTCATCGCCAACATTCGCGATCGGTGTTAGTGTTCGTTTTCGTTTTCGTTAGCATCAATATCGCGTCCTGGCGATCTCGATTCCCTATAAGCATTGGCACAACAGCACGCGTACAGCACATAACTTCGACGCGCTAGGATTTCGGAAAGCAAGGATCGGAGATCGAAGACATGTACGGGCAAGGTTGTCGTTTGGCGCTGCTGGCGTCTGTTGAAGTGAAAAGGTAAACTCTGATCGGACCTCTAGAGGATCGGACCGGACCGGGCGATTGAGCGCAGGATTACATACTCGTTTGGATATTACGACAGTTTTGAAGTTGCTGGAACAACGCAAACGAGTGAACTTGGGAAGTTCATTTAGACTTACTAGTTAACTTCGTTTCTGTGTTTTGTGGGGTCTGGCGTAGTGTATTAAGAGTACTGATGAGCGAGATTCGTCTGTGTGGGGAAAGCTTTTCGGGGACCCCAAAAACCCAAACGAACGTTACATGCGACCCGACCCGGTTCATGTAGTCGTTGTGTTTCGATTTTTTCCCCGGGTATGTTACGTTAGTTACGGCTTGTCCTCGGATTTGCTATATTTGGTGACACTTGTCAACAGACGCCTTGGCTTGCTTTGTTTTTTCGGCTGTCACGTTGGAATTTATTTTCCTGCCTTACGGGCTTATGCCTATGTATGCATCCTGTTTCCAACATCGCTCCACCGACGTGAGGAGAGACCCGCTGGAGCAAGCGACTGAGGGAAAGGTGTTGTAGAGCAGCTCGGAATCGTTTGCGCGATTTGTACGGTTTCTTGTGACAAGCTTACATGTATGACTGGTCATTGTTACTTAAGAAGGTTTACGTCGCAAACAGGCATCGGGGTTGGGTTGCAGATTTCTTAACCTCGCCCGAACGAATCGTGTTGTTCGGACTCTCTGTTTCTTTTGTGGTAGTTGGGTGTTTGCTTGTCCCTTCCTTACGGATCGTGTGTAATTAACGGCATTGATTTGTGACCGTGATGCCCAAAAGCAACCGGAGTGGCTCGTCGTGAAGTTCCCGGTCGACCAAAAAGGAACGGAAAGCATGGAGTCTTTGGCTTCCGTTCTTAATTTGAACGCCAAGAAATGAAGCGGACTGGAGGTTACTACACCGTTGGTTGGGCTCTTGTACACCTCGTGCCATAAATTACTTTACTGGAGGTATCAATTTTCTTGCTAGCCGTTGCTGCGAATGCGAAATGTTTGGCACCGTCAAAAGCCTCCGATAACCAACGAACCGAAAAATTCTTGTGAATCCAAACCGATAAATCAAGCCGTACACTGGCGAAGGATAACCCGGTTTTAGTGGCCGTTGGTCCCTAATTCTTCGATAAATCCAATTTGAAGGTTCCTTTGTTTTATCATTTTGATTGTTCGGTTGGTTGTAGCAATTTTGCAGGCTCAAGGTCGGAATCCCAAATGGTTTAATCGAGTACGATGAAGAAATTGGAAGTTATTTAGGGACGGTTGTTTGATTCTAAGGAACGCTTAAATGGATTTTCTAAATCCTGCTTTTTCTGTTGTAAATTAACTTGCTTTTCGTTTTCATCCACCGTTTCATAATATTAAGACGTTTTGTGAATTTATGAGATGCAAAAGCTGTCTTACGGATTGATTCATATAGAATTAATCTTTCACTTTACTCACACGCAACAATCGGACAGGTTTTATTCTGCTTCATAATACAGTATGCGAAACTCATCCTGCAAAAAAAAGTATAATAACATTTTGATAACTTGATTTTCGACTGATTGATGGTTGACGCTTCTAAAGCAGGTTTTGAGAGACGTGTGATTGTTTGATAAACCATAAATCATGCATCAAATTAAGCATTAATAATTCAAGAAGCTTATGACTGGCAGTTCTCGTGCATAATGAACACAGAAAGGGTTTGGAAAAGAGTCATTCAACGGAAGAATTTAAGGCCTGACGGTGATACGAGTTCGTTTTTTAAATTCCAAAACATCTGGTAAACTGTATAACATCAAGAGTGTAATTATTGTCATCATTAGCATAATACAATATAACATCTTTGGTGAGAACCTCTGCATTGGAATTGATCTTGCTTTATATTGTTTTCCACATAAAAGGATTTCAGAACTCACTTAGGCACAATATTTTGAACTTCCAAGGACCCAGAGAAGACATTTAAGTAGCATTTATTAGATGTAAATTCAGTATTTTTTAGAAAGTTCATTATATTTATTCAATACTAAATAATGACATTCAAAAAGTCTACTCAAAAATAGCTCAATCAGTTCACGGTAGACAGCTTAAGCGACACATGATGAAACCGTCCGCTGGTGAGCGATAAGCACACTGCTGCTACTCATAAACAATTGCGTTTTCATGTGTCGCTCCTATCTCTTCAACCGCAATGACAGAAATCCCCACCATTAGTGAGTACCAACGACGTCTGGGACGCTTTAGTTCATAGAATTAAAACTTTTATAACACCCATCCCGACGACGTTGAGAGGTGTTTCTATCAGATTAACCGCATGGTTGTAACAACAATATCAACCACCACCAAAACACACTGCATCAAGTGTGTAGGTTATTACTGATGTGGTCATACTTTAGATCTGCAGCAGCACATTACCAAAACGAAATGTACCATCAACGGTGTCGGTGTGCGGTAGATTAAGGGGAAAAAAAGCAGGCTGTTACTTTATTTATTGCACACCCGTACGAGCGACTGGACGCGCAGATATGAGCATGCGGTAAACTACTTACGCCACGGTACCGATAAGAAACTAAAACCATCGCCGGACTCGCGTCGTTTAGCCGGCAAACCTTGGAGACTCGTCACAAGAAGAGATGTGTAAAAAGAGAAGCGATAGCTAGACGCTTCAAAAGATAAGACGAAGATCGCTACTATCTCTACGGGTACGGGTTTGAAAAATTTTGGAAGAAAACTAACGCAAACAGACCTTCTTCTGGAAAACCGTTTATTTAACAAGCGCTTGATTTGAAATGCGGTTACACGTTTGGAAGGCTCGCTATGTTCTCGGCCTCGTTCTCCGAACGCAAGGAAAGCATCCTTATTATTAGCTATGTTGAGGTGGTCAAATATTGACCGTAACTGATCGTCGTCTTCGTACCTTGCAGCAAGAAGTTTGCTGGGAAAGTTTTCAGAAGAACTTGGTGCTGGAATGGTTTTCTCGATGCCGAAGATCAAGTTTATTGAACCCATCTCAATGTCTGTTTGATTTACATTAACCCGTTTGCATGCAGGCTCATGGTGTCCACCGGACGATGCTGTTGACCGTGTGTGTGTGTGCGCCTTCGATCAATCATCTTTTAGCGTTGCTTGTATGTTTGATTAGGTTATGTCGATTGTAGTTCCTTGGTTCCGTGGATATTGGTAGCTAGGTAAAACCAACATCTTCAGATTGCTTGAGAACTGATACTGATTGATCTGTTGCAGGTTGCATAAGGATAGCGTTGGGGTTATTTCCGTGTCGTATTTAAAAGCGTTCAAAATCCTAGCACAACAAAATCGATGTCATGTCTGCATTATAGGACTCAGCTAGTGTGTAATTAATTATTAATAACTATTTTATTCCTTTCTAATTTCAGGATGGCTTTGGTTTGGTTAATGACGTTCCTATTCACACTCGCAGCAGCTACGATAGAAGACATTCAAAATGATCGTAGATTCATTTCATTCAACGGTAAGTGAAGGGATGTGCACTTTTTTGTCGTAAGAACAGCTTTCAGGAATCAAGTGTCCTATTTCTTTCCGTCTGAACGCGTTTTAATCCTTCATTTTTTCAAATCTCCTGCTTCAGGTGGAAAACGTTCTAATTTAGATTGTGCAGGCTAATGTAAACTGAAACGAACGTATGCAGTATTTGTGTAAGGCTATTTGTGAAAATTCTATGGCCATTTTCTATGCTGCACCATTCACGGAAAGTGAGAACACGTGTTTGCGAATGTAGAGCGGCATAAATGGCGCGGTTTATTCTCGCAGCTCTGACATGTACCATGGTTTGTATGCACTTTCGCTTGATGAAAGCTTGATGAAAAGCATATGTGTGGTGCAGTTTAAAATCGCGATATGCTTCCCGTATGATATTGTTCGATGAATAGAGGGCAAAATGTAAGAAACCGTGCGCTTTTAAATAGCCACGAGGTATCTTTGAAGACACAGGACAATCTATGTGGAGAAACGGACTAGAACTATGTTGAAATTTTACGTAAAATCACGTGTATATTCAACTTGCTCTATACTGAATGTTTTTAAAATAAGAAACCACTAAAAACGCGAATAAATTGGCTCGTTTAACCCAACCAAACTTGCTGTGTAGGAGCATTGTTCGACAGCGCTCAATTTGACGCGATACGAGGTTGTTGCTTTTTCCGTATCAGTTGCGAAACTGTTTGCACACTTGCCCTGAAGTGTGTTTGCATTGCAGCTAGACGCGTTGCCCGAAAGGTGTGGTGAATGTGGCCCTGAAAGCTTTGCCGTATGGTTTGAATAGAAGCTCTAGCTAGGAAGTGCGATAACGCTTCGGTGTGATAAGATTTTCTGCAATCATCTGCAACCCTAAGCACGCTATCACATTCACCGACCGGTGACTTCCAACCACTACTGTCCATCAAACGAAAGTTCTCATGCAAAATGTCACGTACGCCGTATTGGGGTGTTTGTATTTATTTTGTGTGACATTAACATGAACGAGGCAGCTATCAGGGAAAAGTCGATGTTTGAATAGCTTAAGCTAGACATTATTTGAAGAAGGTTAAACATCACCGCAAAGCGTTGGATACAGGCTATTCTGTAGTTTTTTTTTCTGTTGTACGATTTCTCGAATAGTTTTGAATCCATCTCTGTTTCCTGACGATATTATGAATGATTTTGAATTTTTCTCTAAATGTTCTTCTAAGTTTTGATGCTGTTTCAAGTGGTTTTGCTAGTTTTCTTGAATCCGTTCCACAGTAGATTGACGGTTGCACAACTATCTTTTAATTTTTTGCGCAATGTATTGTTAGTTTTCCTAATATTGGGGTATACGATAAACTTAGCCAGTTTTCTCTATGTGTTTTTATGTTTCTAGGCTGAATTGTTGTGGTAGTTCTCCAACAACTGACAGGAAAAATTATCGAGCATTAGTTATTTCTCTGGCTTCTTTGGCGAGGTCAGCTCATGTCACCAATGCTCTAAAAATGAAAGCAAAAGAACTTAATGAAATATTAACTTCTAATTATTAAATTATTAAAATAGTCTATATTGTCTTGATGTGCATTTTAAATTGCTGTATAGATTTCTGCTGTAATACTTTAAAGTTTTAGAACATTTATTCTGAAAGTTGGACGCTTACCGAACTGTCAAAATGGTATGCTCTAATATTTCACGAGAAGGTTACCTGTTTTGGTTCAACTACTGTGTCTGCTCGATTGTTTGACAGAAGGTAGCTTCAAGTTTTCAGATATTAGAGGTTAAAATATCATAGACCTAACTGTTGGATTCGCCTCCATATTTAATTTGGGTTTCTTAAATTTTTTATGATATTTTTACGGTCTTTTATATATTTTTCATCAGTCCAAAAATATAAGGATAATTTTCCAAATAGGCTTCAATCTATCTCAGGAGTTTTGTTTAGTTTTCCAGATTGTCTTTATCTATATCTATTTATTATTAAAAAAAATATTTAAGATTCCGTTCCAGTCTATTGATGTTTTCTCAATGACATGCCTCAACATGCCTAATAAGCATGTTCCACAACCTTTTTTTAACGATTTTCCATGTATTTTTTCCATGTATTGTATTCCATAGTATTCGTGCAACAGTTGTTTAATGACTCCCTAAGTTTACAAGAATTTGTCCCACAGCTTATTTACAAATACATATTTTTGACACATTTTATTGATTTTAAATTCTTTCATAACTACTTCAAAACACTTGTTTAAAATTTATTCAACAGTATTCAGAAAACAGACTAAAAAACGAGAAATAAAGTAGAAATAAATCGAGAAATATTTGTGAAATTGCCAATAAACTGTGAAATAAATATTAATTTGTTTGGGAAAGTATCGAAAGCAATGAGACAAACGTTAACAATTTTCTTAATATCCTGTAAGCAGCAAAGAACGTCGGATGCTTTCTAAAAATAATATATTCGATGGCACGAACCGCAAAAAGTTCAATCAAACCGCCAGCTATTCTGCTACCCGAGAGCAATAAGATCATAACATTATGAAATAAGAACCGACTAACCAGCGGGTTGCTGCTCGGCCTCATTTTGGTCATCCTTTCTACATGTCTTACTTTCACATCTCATTTTACCGGTGACATCTTTATTTTGATATTTTAGTGATGTTTCGATCAAGGATGCTGCGTTCCATTACGCGAAACGCAACTCTTGCGCATTCTTGTCCTTACCCGTGATCATCATCTCGGCATAAGCGTGTCACCAACGTGCAGTTTTTAATATCCACGAATCAATTAATGCACCCAGCCACTTTTGGGGACGTTTTTCGGGTTCGGGTGCTAATAAAGTGAGGGGGTAGCTAAAAAAAAAATGGTCAACCACTGGAACCAACCATAAAATTTAAAATGGATCGTAAAACCGTAAAGCGTCATAACCGTTTACACTGCCCGCTAACCGAAGGCCAATTAGGGCCATTTTGAGATAAATGCGTTGTATAATATTTCCATAACCATCTTCTCGGCCTGATCCACACGAACGTTCGACTGTGGTCGCGTGTGCCTTGCCATCGGGGTGCTTTCTGTTGGTTGGAGAAGGAAAAAAAAACAAACTTTAATTTCGTTACACTTTAAATCGGCACACTGCTGTTGGGTTGAGACACTTCCATTTCATTAGCCCGTTGAAAATTGGCAAGTTTGGTTGGCGGTTTTTTTTAAAGGCATGTCCACCCATGGTACGGTGATTGGTCTTGAAAATGGTGCACCGGATTGTACGGCTTCAATCACGACGCGGTTTGATCGATTATGGGAAACGACGCATCGCTGCCAGCCGGTAAAGAAGCGGTGAAATACGGAAACCTGCAACAACCGTTTTGTAGCAAACGGAGAAAAACGGTCAATGGTACGTGTAACGATGCACTGGCTGGTGTGGATCATTCCGGCAGCGTATCGTATCGTCCCGGTTCGATCGACATGTCGGTCGACATGAAGGTTGTTGGACGACCGGAGCTGACTGAAATGGACAGACACGGTATCTTGAAACCGTACCAGTTTGACGTACACTTGACGTACGTGTCTTCGTTCGGGGGCCAGATTTCCGAAGAAAACCACTCCAAATACAAGTCTGGCCCGTATCCTTCTTCATGATTGATCGAGCGAGCATTTCGGGCAAAGTGAGAGCGACCGGGAAGTTTCGCAGTGGGAATGTCTTTGCATACCATTCAAGGTAAGGCCGGTGCAGATTGTCGTCATTGGTTGTGGCTGTACGGTTTTGTTTAAATTCTCCACCCGAACCGGTTCAACTTGGCGCGAACGGAATTGCGTTGGTACGGTTTTCTGTTTTTTTCGCCTTTTGAGGATCCTCGATGGCATCCGATATGTCGTTGACGTAAACGGTATTGACTTTGACTGGCCGGTGTCGAGTTTTCGGTGAAATTCCGAAAATCCATAACTGCCACAGTGGTAACGCTTCGGCCAAAAGACGGTCCAAATGTTTCAGTGTCTTTGCACATTGGTTGTTGAAATAGGCGATTTTATTCTGCAAGTTTAATCCTTTAGTAATTGATTGATTTAATTAACTCATCAAAAAGATTGTTTAAAATTCGATATTACAACCTCAATAAATATGGATGAAAAGTTAAATTTTAATATAAAATTTCTTATCCGGCTTTACAACCGATTTGCGGTTGGTCTATCCAATATTTTGGTTTTCTAGCGATCAAATTAACACCATCTTTTCGGTAGATGCGGAAGATCTTGAAAGATTCGAAGGACTAGGTTATCCAGAGTCCTTCTCATGATATGAATATCCTACCAGATCCTAGCGAGTCTTATACTCTGCATAGAGCTCGTCATTGCAGCAGCTATTATCCTTCCTGCAGAGGCTTTTATACATACAGAGTCCAAGATCTTTCTTAGTATCATGCTGTTGAACATGGCTAAGAAGACTTTGGCAGTTTTGGACAGAGTCCATGCCTCAGAGGCTTGTGCGAGTACTGGGGCTATTGATGTACTAAGTGGTCCCTGATTTGATTAACAGGGGCTTTGAGTAGATACATTTCCTCAGACCGTGGACTGTTTTAAGAGTCGGTTTGATTAAACTCACTCTGACGGAGTTGCTATTCGCCACAAATATTCGATTGACAGAGCGTTAAAAGTGTAGTAAAAATCTTTGCAACATGACTCTCTAAACAGTTGTCAAACGATTCGAATCTCGGTGGTGAAGAAAATAGAGTTCAGAATATGAATGATATATGAATAGCATTATGGATGCTACAGTATAAAATCGTTGACAAGATTAGTTATTCTCATTTCTATCAAGAACATTCTACCCAATAATGAGACGAGAACGTTGATAAAATTCCAGTTCCATTTTAAACATGTCCCTCTTTATCCTGAACAGAGTCCAGAAGATTATACTTTAGTATTTTATCTTGAATACCTTATGATACAATTATTTTTGAAATCCATATTTATAGGATTTATAACTCAATGCCCGTCCTTGTACCATCGTGTGTCAGAACTGGTCCAGACTGCTGATCATGACAATGTTGTACAATCTTATTTGTGTTTTGCTATAATTCGAAATGAGAGCACTCTGACTATGGACTATTAAAGTTGTGGTGCGAAACTTGCTGTTTGTCAACTTTTAGCGTCCGTTGCATGCCAGCCTTTATTTCGATTATTACCCTGCGGCAATTTTTCTACTTAAAAACCATTGTTGAAGAAGCGTGTGAGACTGTTTCCATTACAGTTGTGATCCTAATCTGGGTGCATTTTTCCGGTTCCGTAAACCGCCCGGTGTCTTCCTGTCCTATCCATCAATGTCAATGTCTTGCAGAGGGCGCACTAAGGGAATCGCGTGGTGTTTCGTGTAATTTACGCTCAAAGAGATACGCTGTTCTTACCTTTACGTTTCACCACTGTGTGCTGAGCCATCATCATGGTCGTGCGCGAGAGCGTGTAAGAAAATGAAAACCAACCGCCAAACCTGACCCTACACACCCCGGATCAGATGGCTACGATTATGATAACGATAATGGGGCAGTTGAATGGTCTGCTGGATGCGCTTTTAACGCAAGAAGGAAAAAAAAATATGCACCTCGCTTACTTCCGGATCGCACAGTTTGCCGCGATTATTCCTGCCGCGGAAGGTTCGTCGTTCGTCACACGGTGCAGTCTTTTGATTGATGACGCTTTGAATTACGATAAATTTTCATTGCAAATTTGACAGAATGCGATGCAGTTGGGCCACAGTATGTGCACGGTTATTGAAGATCATATGAACATGAGTGTGTGTGTGTGTATGTGTGCTTGTCGTCGGTACACATACAAAGCGGTTTCGGAGCTGCCCGTAGCTGCCGTTTTGATTTATGGCGAAAGATTACGGTTTTTCTTAGCAACTCTACGCTCCGCGTACGCGTACCTGTGCCGAAGATGTGGTGGCCCGTTTTCTTCCGTCAGTACGTCCATCAGCGCTTCGTGGCCAGCTGAAAACAAGATGAACCGAGGACCGAGGGTTGATCTATCGTACGATTGTGGGTTCGAAATAGCGGGTTGTATCAGTGAACAAATCGATGTCTCGAACTGGCTCCAGCCGGTACAACATACTTGCATGCTTCGCCTTTCCCTGGCGTGCCTCGGTATCGATTTTTCCGCACAGAACTAACTGCATACCTGTGCAGCTTCCTTACCGGGCAGTGCCCAGTACCGGTCAATTGGTATGGCAACCATGTACGGTAGGCTACAGGTAGCGTTCGGACCGGGCGAGAAGCAACGCGAAGAAAACGCAACATGCACACACTTCGATCTCGATCTTGATTCTCCCGTCATCATCATCTTGTGCTTGTGGTTCCTCCTTTCTCCTCATTCCACATTGGCACTCTCCTTATACCCGTGTAGCTGTATAACTGTCAATTTGTACGTCCGTCATGCGCTGGAAGGCGATAACACCCAACAAACTGGTATGAGGATCAGCAAACAGAAGCGTTCCTTCAATGGTGTGATTTTGAGCAGAATCTCGGAATCTCAATCAATCCCATTCGAGAGAAGCGTTCGGGAATGGTATTGAGTGAAGAAGAAGCCTTATGTCAATAGGTAGTATGGCGCACATGAAAGGTACCATTTTTTGCGCATTTGCGTACAACAACATGCCCACCAACAAGACTTCCATTACCGTGCTAGAAGAAGACAGTGGAAGAGATGATGATGCAGATAACACTCGATGTAGAAGTGGCCCCCACTCCCACTTCTGCTCCCTCTCCTATCCTGCTTCATCAACCGTCTGGTGGAATTTTTAAATCAAACAAATGATTTAAACCATACACTGACCACCGCACGCCCTTAAGGGTTGGCGGGCATTGGGACTGTAAATGGTGGGAAATAATGCAGAAATATAATTTAAAACCCATCCCCATTTTCCCATTGTGCATGTGTATTGTAATGTAACGGGATAAGGCTGGGTATACAGGGCCATAATTTAAGCTGCAACCGTACCGGAGGACATCATCAGCATCGGCATTGCGAACAAAAGTAAAACAGTCGGACGACGAACGCTAGGTCGCGTAAGAGAAAAACGATGATTGCTACCGGGGAAGTAAAAATTAAATTATCAAAATTAAGGCCATAAATGTGCAATCAATTATTAAGGCGATGAAACTGCTTGGAACCGTGCCTCATTCACCAATGTTTTTTTTTTTTGGTAGCGTGTACTGTTTTGTGGTTTCTTGAATGACCCATTTTCTCATGCATCTTCTCAACTTGCATCTTGTTGCATTGTTGACGAGAAGGTTCAATTTTTCCCTGCGGTCAACCACACTCGAAACAGGTTGTGGAAAGAACGTTCGCTCCGATACGACTGAAAGTCTTCTTGGTTCTCGTAGACTTTCTTTCCCGAAAGTGACGAATTACACAAATTACACATTCTTTCACCTTTCTCGCGTGAGAAAGGACGCGCCCGGAAACCTTGAGAGTTTGACGAGACCTTCTTATGTTATCTGGCCGCAGTCGGTGAAGGGAGACGGTCCAGTTGTAATGACTGGATGTTTGCATGATAGCTGAACACGATTTAATTACTATCCATTCGAATCAATCTTATTTAAGCGTGGTAATGGTGAATGAGCTGGAGGTTAAAATAAGAAAGCAAAATCAAATCAAGATTTTTTTAGGGTTTGTGAAATAAAGCAATAACAGGGATTTCAAGATGAACTAGCGAAACCGTTTCTGGTTACTGTTCAAGCGTTTGCGAGGAACGCTTTGCAAGCGTTCACTGTTTGAAGCGTGTTTAAAAGGAATTAATAATTCCACCAGTCGGTGCAATCATCAAGTAGACTGAAGAATCTAGATCACGGATGTCGAATGTAGGCCTCTGCCATCAACCGCTATGTGCGTGTTATAATAATCTTGAGTGTTTCACAATAGAGTGACATTATTTGCTAGCTTGTGCTTCAATCGTCGTTCAAATAAGACGGGTTCAGATCAAGATTACATGGTTCAGATATCAGTCTTGCGTATTGGAAGACGATCTTAATGGGATTTGGGACCCGGTCTTGGTGAGCGAAGACTTCTGCGAGGGCCATACAATTTTGTACGCAATGGTTGACTTAGATTTGACGTATGGCATAAATCGTGATATAATATTCTGTGTTAAACTTCACATTAGCTGAGTTAACCTAGGGGAAGCATTGGGCCTTAACTTCCTTACCGCTCAGGGCCCCAAAACGGTTTAATCCGCCACTGTTTAAAGGGAATTAATAATTCCACCAATCAGTGCAATCATCAAGTAGTAGACTGAAGAATCTAGATCACGGATGTCGAGTGTAGGCCTCCGACATCAATCGCTATGTGCGTGTTATAATAATCTTCAGTGCTTCACAATAGAGTGACATTATTTGCTAGCTTGTGCTTCAACCGTCGTTCAATTAAGACAGTTCAACGGGTTCAGATCAAGATTACATGTTCCAGATATCAGTCTTGCGTATTGGAAGACGATCTTAATGGGATTTGGGACCCGGTCTTGGTGAGCGAAGACTTCTGCGAGGGCCATACAATTTTGTACGCAATGGTTAACTTAGAGTTGACGTATGGCATAAGTCCTGATATAATATTCTGTGTTAAACTTCACATTAGCTGAGTTAACCTAGGGAGGCCTTTACTTCCTTACCGCTCAGGGCCCCAAAACGGTTTAATCCGCCACTGTTTAAAGGGAATTAATAATTCCACCAATCAGTGCAATCATCAAGTAGTAGACTGAAGAATCTAGATCACGGATGTCGAGTGTAGGCCTCCGACATCAATCGCTATGTGCGTGTTATAATAATCTTCAGTGCTTCACAATAGAGTGACATTATTTGCTAGCTTGTGCTTCAACCGTCGTTCAATTAAGACAGTTCAACGGGTTCAGATCAAGATTACATGTTCCAGATATCAGTCTTGCGTATTGGAAGACGATCTTAATGGGATTTGGGACCCGGTCTTGGTGAGCGAAGACTTCTGCGAGGGCCATACAATTTTGTACGCAATGGTTAACTTAGAGTTGACGTATGGCATAAGTCCTGATATAATATTCTGTGTTAAACTTCACATTAGCTGAGTTAACCTAGGGAATCATATTTCCAATATGAACTTCTTTGATTATTTTGATACCAGCGCCAATGAAAATAGACGATACACCCTTGATTAGATATAGCCTTGATTAGGAACAAATTTTGGTTGGAGAATAGGACTATAATTTGTTCCTTCAAACGATTTATTCTAACGACTTAAATTTACATTTTTTGGACGTTCTGTAATTAAAAGGCGTTTCATTTTCTCTTAATATTATATCAGGTGTCGTGTACTTGAGATTCTAGACATCCCATATCTTAGCTTGTGTTACTTGTATGCATAAGGACTTTCCAATGCGTTATACTGTGACCAAATGCAATGTTTTTATTTATTTGATGCGTGAGCTATAAAACACTTAACCACTTCTTAAGTTATTAGATTTATTTACATTTAAAATAGATTTATTTGAACATGGGTTGCAGTACTTATAAGTTGGCTGGTTTCTGGATTGATTCCAGAAATCAGAATCCAATAATGTCTCGATTCGATATCTCGCGTTGCTAGTTAATCCCGCAAACCCTGTATCTGCTTCGCAGTATTATTGCTACGAACAGTAAGCAGCCACAGTCCTTCTGCAAACTTCTTTTGACAACATAAATTATTATGTCAGTGGGCTATTGTTTTGTGCTGATTGGTTCATCATGAGTTCGATTGCTATTAAATGCGCAAGAAAGGAATAATCTGCTTCACGCTTCTTCTGGTTGCTTGTAGTTTGTAGCTTTTGTGGTTGAGTTTTGCGTTGAGAAGCGTCCGACAAAGGTAAGGTAAACCACTGGTCGCCCTCCGGGTGTATAATGCAACCGCACGATGGCTTTATTAAATCGCAAGCTTAGCGGTGTGTCTCCGTGACACCGTTCACTTTTTTTTCGGTTTTAATCTTGCTGCAGCAGGACATTTCGGTTTTACTTTCGTGCAAAAGGACAACATTATGTGGCTGGCTGGTCGGTTGTGGTAGGGACGTGCCCATAAAGGAAGATTCAACCCTTCGCCGCGTTGGACGTTGGGAGGATGTGTTTTGTGGGGGCTGGATTTTGGTGAGTTCGATGTATGTTTTAATACGTGATCTATATAGATCATGTTTCGATGTTGTATTGTACCATTCACCTTTTAAACGTGGATGCGTACGTAAAGCGTTTACCTTAAGTCTTTATTGATCGACTTAATTGAATGCAATTCAATACTGATGCTATATTTAACGCAACCCATTTTGCGTAGGCACTATTCTGTTGCAATATTCAATTAAGCTGCCAACCATCCTTGGCAAAGATCTAAACCACGGACAACTGATGTGTTGACTCAGTTGTCTAACGTCCCATCACCCCAACCCGGAACAGTATGCCACACATTCACTTTTCAGTGTGTATCTCTGGTAATGTGTTGGTTGTTTTCTGCCTTTTTTTCGCCCTCATCTTGTGGCTTGGGTTGTCACGTGTGCGCAATCATTTTAAGATCACAAGAAGTGGTATGCAATTGCGCGTGGTCGGGGTTTTGATGGCGTCGTCGCTTGAAAACAGGGCTGCATCGCGCACTTCAATGAGCGCGATATGGTGCAATAAATGAGTGTATAAATTACAGGCGTAATTAAAATATCCCTGTAACAGCACAAATCATAAATTGCGCGATGCAGCTAGAAGTTGGAGAGGCGTAGAGCAACTCTCGACATAAGAAGCATGACTTTGTCATTTGAAGAAAGGTGTTTGTTTTTTGTATAAATTATAAAATGATAGTTTGAGAATACTACTAATAATATTCTTATTGATCGACTTAATTGAATGCAATTCAATACTGATGCTATATTTAACGCAACCCATTTTGCGTAGGCACTATTCTGTTGCAATATTCAATTAAGCTGCCAACCATCCTTGGCAAAGATCTAAACCACGGACAACTGATGTGTTGACTCAGTTGTCTAACGTCCCATCACCCCAACCCGGAACAGTATGCCACACATTCACTTTTCAGTGTGTATCTCTGGTAATGTGTTGGTTGTTTTCTGCTTTTTTTTCGCCCTCATCTTGTGGCTTGGGTTGTCACGTGTGCGCAATCATTTTAAGATCACAAGAACTGGTATGCAATTGCGCGTGGTCGGGGTTTTGATGGCGTCGTCGCTTGAAAACAGGGCTGCATCGCGCACTTCAATGAGCGCGATATGGTGCAATAAATGAGTGTATAAATTACAGGCGTAATTAAAATATCCCTGTAACAGCACAAATCATAAATTGCGCGATGCAGCTAGAAGTTGGAGAGGCGTAGAGCAACTCTCGACATAAGAAGCATGACTTTGTCATTTGAAGAAAGGTGTTTGCTTTGGATACGAAAATGAAGTATAAAATGATAATTTGAGAATATACTAATAATATTCTTAAATGGATTCCATTATGCTTGAATAAACGTCATAAATTAACTAGATAACAACATCATTTATCTTTTACAAAACATTGACGGCATGATTGATAAAACTGTCTTTATTATCTTTATAAAATGAGATATTAAATTATAACTTATATTTATTTAGAAATACATATGTTTACAGTGTTGAATATACCAATAAGAACATCTTGTTTTTACGCATGCAGCTTAAAGTAATGTTGCGGATATTACATGAATAGGCCTTGTTTTTTAAGTAAAATTTATTTCAAGGTTTTAGTTGGAAACTTGGATATCGCTCCAGCAATAAGGGCATCATTCTTGCACCACTTTTGCTCCTTGCTAAAAGCACTACTTGCTCCAACAGGCAGTCCATATCCTAGGATGGCCTGGTTATTTTATATGGCGGTCCTTTTTTTAAGTCAACTTTATTTTTCTGTTTAAGATTAACTAGAAAAGATTCATTTTTACCAGAAAAATGCTTAACTTTCTCGATCTGTTTTAGATGAAGAAAATAGCAAATAATTTCTGGTCTGAAACGTTTTATTTTGTTAATTTTATTTCTGTGTTTTGGACAGGCTAAAAGGTTTTTGTTTAGTTTTGAACGAATTGTAAAGGTGAGCTCTACCAGAGCTCCATACCAGAAAAGATATACTTAAACACTCACACTTTCCATACACTAAAACTCCTTTTTTCGTATATTCATGCAACGCACTGTACTTCGCAATATTACATCGAATGTGAGGTTCTCACTGCTAAATCGTTCCTTCGATGTGGTAAGCAGTTTTTGTAGTTCCAGCTCATACTCCACGCCACAACACTTTCGTGCACCGTGGGGTTGAAGTGTTTCGAAAGCATAATTCACAGCCATGTTTAGAACCGCAAGTAGCAGCACGATCATGTCGTCAGTCTGCTCCGGTCCACCTCAGCACAACTTCTGCATCCTACATAAGCATTGTGTATTATGCCGCGAATAACGCTCAACGTGTGCTATTTCTTTTCTTGCAAAAACCCTTCATCCCGTAAAGAACCCTATTTTTTGCGAAACGAACAACGAAAAGGAAGTTTATAAGCCTGGGGTTTGGCTTTTATTGCATTCGGTCACAATCCGCGGTGACGACCCTTCGATTCCATTGTTCTCCATCGGAGTGGTGTCGTTCTCTCTCTCGGTACTTGGCACCGTGCTGGTGGAGAGTTTACTGTGTGAACGACTTTGCTCGGCGTTTGGACGGATTGGTTGGTGGAGCACAATTTAAATAAATTGATAAAATCTTATGCAACCCTCGCGTTGGGCACACGCTGAGCTAAAGGTACACACGGCTAGTACGGGTACAATGCATTGTACGAATCGATTTCTAAGAGACACTTCTAGGAATGGGATATATAGATGGTGAATAGGAGTTCTGTCGATTTTCATTTATGTCTGCCCTAACGTTCTGCTCGAGAAGTTCCGCTAACGCGGACTGGAACATGCCGATTTGGGAACTCAACTTTACACCGTTTTCCCGGCCAGCTTCCACGCTTCTAAATTGCTCGACATTTGCGTCGACGATGGTGGTGAAGTAGAGTTTTACTGCTACTGCAAGAACTGAAACCTTTACCCTTACATGCTCAAGGGTAAAGGGTTGCCTGTCCGCCCACAATTCTCCTCCCTCACGCTCTCGCTCTCTGGCAACCCGCGAAGCGAAGGGCTGTCGTTTATTCCATGCACAAATAATTAGTCTTCAATGTACAAACAAATGATCTAATGGTCGAACGTTGTTTATGATTATGAGGCAATCTTGATGGAACGATTGCCGCAATAGGAACGTTAAACTGAAGCAGTAGAACGGCGGCAGTGTGTCATTCGAACTGGAAGGGGACACACAAAAAACTCGTAAGGAAAGACATAGCAGCGACCGGAGAAGAATAGGCAGTAATACGGCAGCCCGTTAGTGTGGTTGTCTGTGTGTGTGTGTGTTTGTGTGGAGTTATTGATGATTATTGGTAGCATATTACGGAATGGTTGGCAGAATCTCGATATTTTATCGCCTTTAAATAAGCTCGCTACCTTCTACAGCAGAGGTCTCTTGACTCGTGAAGTCTAGGTCCAGTATGCTTTATTGTGATATTTTAATTAAAGGGTTTAAAAAAGAGGCGGTACTTATGAACGAGTGTTTGTTTTGCACTTATCGGCAAAGGAAACAGTGCTCCTTTCCGTCTGTTTGATACAGTGCCAGCTAAAGAACTCCACATTCTTGGGTGCAGTCAGTTATCGCTGCAAAAAGTTCTTGCAGCAAATCTTTAAATGCAGCAAAACGAAAGAAAGAAACAATGCATTGCATTATCTTTATGGTTATTGCATAGCACGGCGGTTTGTGCAAGCCATACTACGACGCGGTGTCACGGTACGCTAAAAGGTCTTGCAAAATCTTCTGCAAACAATACGCTGTCCCCACGTTTGTGGCAGACGGCAAACTCGGCTGAACAGTACCCCGAACTGCCATTAGCGAATCCGGCATCAATATGTGTGTGGTTTTTTGCTTATATTATTTCTTTAATGTGCAGTTTTTGGAGTGTGCTGAAAGGAACGAACTCCCACTTTGTGGCGTGGTGTGAACTTAAGTGAACTATCCCTAAAAGGAGTGGACAGAGCCCGGTTTTTTTGCAGCCGCAATTGGCGGACGTGGGGATGACGGTGATGAGTATAGTTTGTCATCGTCCGGTGTGAATCCTTGATGGAAATTTGTTGTTTTTGTGGTGAATAAATGTGTTAAAAACGGGTATCTCCGAAATGAATTACGTGAACAAAGGAAACCATCATTAATCCATCTCGTCAGTGCTTTGTTTAACGACTTTACGGTTAAGTATTTCAAGATCGTATTGTTATTGATACTTTTTGCGGATTTTGATTTGCTGGTAGACGTCTGAATCGAGAGCTGTCGTCATCCATTCCGAGGTCCTGAGCTTTCTTGCGAATATATTAATCTGTCCCAGTTTGGACCTCTGTCCATGTTGACGGGCTGAACAGACTGTATGGATTGGATCGTCTGGTGCCATTCTCATGACTTGTCTGATTAGGCTAATTCAATGCAATGACGAGATTAGCTATGAACTAAAGTGAGTTCGTCATTGTAGCACTTATTTTTTCTCAAATAAATGGAAAAAATCGTAAAGAAAAAGGAAAGTTATCTTGTAGGATAGTTCTAAACAGATTCCTTGTTAGAGCCAGACATCCTCTGTATGTCTTGGCCTGCTATTTCTAGCTTTCTTTGACTTGGTTTTAGCCGTAGCTGGATAGTCAGTTCTGCGTACGGGGAGGTCTGTGTGAAGACTGATTCCGCTATCCTATATATCATCGGGCCGCGTAGAGCGTATTATTTTGGATCTACAAATATTCTACAAAGACCTTGTTGCGTCTGACCAAAAATAGGTGACGTTTCGTATGACTTCGAAGGTATTACTCGGATGACTTCTGTGAAACTGTTTTCAGGGTTACCGATAGTGCCAATACGGGGTTGAGGTTTGAATAGTTAATTGATACATTAGAGAGCCTTAAAGGCAATTTTATGTTATTTTCTTTTATACAGACTTGGAAGCGTCAAATTAGTGATGCCTAGTTATTTAATAATTCACAATTTCTGCCTTTAAGATTTTTTTAAATCAATTACAACGGCCTGGCCGTATTGCTGCCTTTAAGATTTAAAACGTACAAACATATTATTAGATTTTAGGTTTAAAACATTGGAAAACATTTATAGAAACCGGAAATGAAGCAAAAGTAATTATTAGATGGCATTTGGGGAGGAAGAAATGCGGGAACTATAGGCAGATAGCGAAGAATTGAAATGAAAAGAAGTCATTTCTACACGCGGAAAAGGTGTAGAACCAAAAATACGTTTATTATATAGACAATGGATGTTAGATGGCCATATTCACGGGCCACGGGCATATTCCAAGATGGAGCGTACAAGGCTGCAGTATAATGTCCTCAGGCAATTTGGGTCTTGGCTCCTTGGTACCACCAGTTAATTGAATCCAAAGATCCTGTTAATTTTCAATATGACTTCATCAACATGTTGTTTGAAGTTGAACTTGTAAACGAATATTACAAAAAAAATCACGAATAAATGTATTGCGTTCAGGAGATGTTAGGGCAAGCAAGCCTAGCTAAATGAAATAGGATAGGAATGCGAAAAGAAAGTGACAGAACATTTAGACGGACATAGAGAAATAAAGTGTGAAGAACACCAAAAAGAAAATGAATCCATGTAGTAACTCTGAAATAAAGTACAATAGAAATCGCTAGGATTTGGATTAACTCAATACTATCTGCTGCGAAGTTAACGAATCCAAGACTCCAAGAAAGCCTGTTGAAAGCATATCTCGATGGTAGCAAAATGCTTGTCCATCTGATCGAAATCATTCTGTCAATTTCGAGTCCTTTTAAAAGCCTTTATAATAATCAACAAATAATATCCGTTGTCTTGTTGTTATAAGCAAAATTAGAATCTTATAATCTGCCAGACTTTAAGAGAGTAATTTCTACACCTCTGTTAAGCAAGGATCAAGTAAATAGTGATACAAGAGTCATGTAGCATTATAACTTGATTTATCACATGTATTTAACCCTTACTCTCATTTGTACGAAACATGCATTCAATTCGCTATGTGTACTTAATAAAACCGTTTTATTTAATGATTTACAGATCTGCTTGTGAGTGCGAATCGGTTTACGGATCCAAACGTGACTTCCTATTCTCGGATGCTGATCGATGTGTCCGGTGATCAACTTATCGTTGGAGCAAGGTAAGCTACCAGTTTCTTTTCTTTTCTTTAGTTAGTGCGCGTTCTATATTCACAATCGCAAAAAACACATCAGCAAGATTTAGTAGAAGCAAAACAAACGACTTGTGCCATACAGGAAATGAAGATGTAAACGAATCGTTAAAGTAATGTCGAACGATCCATATCGGAGCCGGTGCTGGACGCGAAGGGTTTCTTTGTTAGACTGCTACGCTCGCAGCTGTTACTGCAGCTTACCGAAACCAGTGCCGGCCGTTTTCCCTCTCGATAGTCGTAACACGGTTTCGCGATCATGATCGTTTAATGAACGATGAAAATATCATAATGACCAGCCGGGGAGAAGTAAGTCCTGTACAGACCAGTAACAAAAAAAAAAACGCATTCCGTTTTCGCAGTGGCAGCAGCTGCTTTCTCCGGTTCGCTATGGGCTGTTATAATGTTTTAGCATCGTTTTGCTTCGTCCGCGGCAGTAAAGATCGTTGCGGGTTTCGCTGCGTATTTTTTTTTTATGAATCAAAAAAAAAAACGCATTCCGTTTTCGCAGTGGCAGCAGCTGCTTTCTCCGGTTCGCTATGGGCTGTTATAATGTTTTAGCATCGTTTTGCTTCGTCCGCGGCAGTAAAGATCGTTGCGGGTTTCGCTGCGTATTTTTTTTTTATGAATCATTTTCTATCCTTCCATTATGTGTCTGTGTGTCTGTGTTACGAGATTCAAAGTTCGCACCGTATCGCCGACACTCGACCACTCTAATGGTCATTGTAGGATCGATTTCATCGATCGTCAGTCGCACCACTCGGTACGGTGTGTTCCGGTGTGGAAAGTAAAAGGTCTCGCGATCCGTCATCCAACGGTCATCTTCGGCTTGTTTGGCGGCTAGTGTGTTCGTCAGAGTTCGTCGTCAACGGCCCGAAAAAGGTCTCACCTTGCGAACTCACCGGAACGGTCAAGATAAGGCTGACGCAGGGCAGTGGGGCATTCGAGGTGAGAGCGAAGGGTCCGCGCAGGTTCGCGCGTATGATTACTTTCATTTCACCTTCCGGTCATAATTATCGATGCGAACAATGATCTTTCGTAGCACTTCTTCCTTTTCACTGTAGTGGCCCCGGAGGCATCACCGTCGCATTACCGTACCGCCAACGTCCTTTCTGGAGTAGAGGCGCTGTGTGTGTGTTGGTTGTGGGAGGAGAAACAGAAATTAATGGACAAGCCCGGGAATGTGTTGCATCGCGACCGTTGATCAATCCTTGAGGGGGTTCGGGCAAGATCGCCCACCAGATGGGATGGTTTTCGGATGCGCGTGGTAGAAATTCTCGCCCGATCGAACTTTCGACACGGCTTCGAGTGGTGTTTTAATGATGCTTTCTGTCTCGATTGATGAAGAGTGTGTGAGTTGCGCGTCGGTTGTTTATGTGGAAGGTGTGTATGGATGCCTCGAGGTAACGCTTTCTTTAATGATGTTGACTAACGCGATCGATCAGATTAAGGAGGCAGTGATTTCGTGGAGTTCTTGTGTCTTAACAGAAAACAGTACATTTTCAAAAGTATATTTTTAAGATGTTTAGGGATGAACTTGTGAAGTTCGAGGCATTCGTGATCTAAGTTATTGACAGTGTTTAAAACAGGGTGCAATCTTTTTCAGCGTTTTTAAATCATTGATGGTTTAACTTAAACTAAATAGATTCAAGACCATGCAGCAGAATCCAGATTGATCCGAAACTGTTTCACTTCATCCTGGTCAGAATTCATGAATAGTTAGGACTTTGCGAATTCAACTCAAAAATATTGTGACGAATTGTAATTTTACAATACAATACCATATAAAATTCTTAGTTCCTTCATAATTTAATTTACTTTTAATTGTCCCAAGTACTTCAACAAACACTTGTCCATAACTTTGAAGATACAAAACAATTTTTTTTATGGACTCGCATGACTATGGAAAAGAGAATGTCTTGCCCTTTGAACCGTTTTATTTAATGATTTACAGATCTGCTTGTGAGTGCGAATCGGTTTACGGATCCAAACGTGACTTCCTATTCCCGGATGCTGATCGATGTGTCCGGTGATCAACTTATCGTTGGAGCAAGGTAAGCTACCAGTTTCTTTTCTTTTCTTTAGTTAGTGCGCGTTCTATATTCACAATCGCAAAAAACACATCAGCAAGATTTAGTAGAAGCAAAACAAACGACTTGTGCCATACAGGAAATGAAGATGTAAACGAATCGTTAAAGTAATGTCGAACGATCCATATCGGAGCCGGTGCTGGACGCGAAGGGTTTCTTTGTTAGACTGCTACGCTCGCAGCTGTTACTGCAGCTTACCGAAACCAGTGCCGGCCGTTTTCCCTCTCGATAGTCGTAACACGGTTTCGCGATCATGATCGTTTAATGAACGATGAAAATATCATAATGACCAGCCGGGGAGAAGTAAGTCCTGTACAGACCAGTAACAAAAAAAAAAACGCATTCCGTTTTCGCAGTGGCAGCAGCTGCTTTCTCCGGTTCGCTATGGGCTGTTATAATGTTTTAGCATCGTTTTGCTTCGTCCGCGGCAGTAAAGATCGTTGCGGGTTTCGCTGCGTATTTTTTTTTTATGAATCATTTTCTATCCTTCCATTATGTGTCTGTGTGTCTGTGTTACGAGATTCAAAGTTCGCACCGTATCGCCGACACTCGACCACTCTAATGGTCATTGTAGGATCGATTTCATCGATCGTCAGTCGCACCACTCGGTACGGTGTGTTCCGGTGTGGAAAGTAAAAGGTCTCGCGATCCGTCATCCAACGGTCATCTTCGGCTTGTTTGGCGGCTAGTGTGTTCGTCAGAGTTCGTCGTCAACGGCCCGAAAAAGGTCTCACCTTGCGAACTCACCGGAACGGTCAAGATAAGGCTGACGCAGGGCAGTGGGGCATTCGAGGTGAGAGCGAAGGGTCCGCGCAGGTTCGCGCGTATGATTACTTTCATTTCACCTTCCGGTCATAATTATCGATGCGAACAATGATCTTTCGTAGCACTTCTTCCTTTTCACTGTAGTGGCCCCGGAGGCATCACCGTCGCATTACCGTACCGCCAACGTCCTTTCTGGAGTAGAGGCGCTGTGTGTGTGTGTTGGTTGTGGGAGTAGAAACAGAAATGAATGGACAAGCCCGGGAATGTGTTGCATCGCGACCGTTGATCAATCCTTGAGGGGGTTCGGGCAAGATCGCCCACCAGATGGGATGGTTTTTGGATGCGCGTGGTAGAAATTCTCGCCCGATCGAACTTTCGACACGGCTTCGAGTGGTGTTTTAATGATGCTTTCTGTCTCGATTGATGAAGAGTGTGTGAGTTGCGCGTCGGTTGTTTATGTGGAAGGTGTGTATGGATGCCTCGAGGTAACGCTTTCTTTAATGATGTTGACTAACGCGATCGATCAGATTAAGGAGGCAGTGATTTCGTGGAGTTCTTGTGTCTGAACAGAAGAAAGTATAATTTCAAAGTATATTTTTAAGATGTTTAGAGATGAACTTGTTAAGTTCGAGGCATTTGTGATCGAAGTTATTGACAGTGTTTAAGACAGGGTCCAATCTTTTTCAGCGTTTTTAAATCATTGATGGTTTAACTTAATTTTGAATAGATTCAAGACCATGCAGCAGAATCCAGATTGATCCGAAACTGTTCCACTTCATCCTCGTCAGAATTCATGAATAGTTAGGACTTTGCGAAATCAACTCAAAAATATTGTGACGAATTGTAATTTTACAATACAATACCATATAAAATTCTTAGTTCCTTCATAATTTCATTTACTTTTAATTATCCCAAGTACTTCAACAAACACTTGTCCATAACTTTGAAGATACAAAACAATTTTTTTTATGGACTCGCATGACTATGGAAAAGAGAATGTCTTGCCCTTTGTACAAAAGCTTTTGGTTTATTTTTTGCTGACGTTTCCAAGTGTGAATGTACTTTCTTTCGGGATGCACTTGTTACCAAACTTGTGGCATCGTATAATTGGCACCGTAATGCATCCCAATCGAACGAGACTTGATAGAAAGAGAAAGAGAGAATGAAACATGTTTCTGCAGAGAACGAACAACTCATACATGATGTACCTTAAGATTGTTCCCAACCGCAGTAGGTGATAATGAAGGAACTAATTTACAAAAATGGAAAGAAGGCATCCCCTTTTGTTGCCAAATGCATTTAAGGGATGCAATTTCTGCAGAAACCAGTTTAGGGAAAAGCTTCCTTGTTGGCTGCTGTGAAAATTAGGGGAAAAGTATTATAAGAGAACTGGACGATTGTTAACGATTGGTTATGGTTTGGGGTTTGCTTTCTCATTTGTAATTTAAATTGCATTTTTGTGAAAGATGGTTCAGTGTACCTTTATATACATGTCATTACAATGGACTTTGTAAGCAAAACTTGAGGTCCTTTAGGTATATTTGATGTATAGAGAGTGAAGAAAGGAGTTGGGTTAAGAATTGTACAATTGAAATTGATAATGATTGAACTGGACCCACAATTTTACAATGAAAATTTGTGAAACGTTTAGCAATACAAACAACCATTAAAAAAACAAAACAAGTTTACCTCCCAGATGTTGTTTGAGCAGTGGGAACTCCTTCACGAAAGCAGCCAACAAAACATGTTTGATTGTTTCCGTTTATCCGCTTTAAAACGTCGTTAAAGATGAGATAAAAATATGACAACTCTCACCCAAAAACCAATTTAAATCTCAAGGTAAAAAAGGAACATAAAAACTCCTGTAACTTGCACGGGGTGAAAGAACAATCCCGAGGAATCAAGTTGCATCTGGTTTGCGCACGCAGCTTTTGCAGACATTGCGTGCGCGTTGTTGCATCAGGTTTCCTGCTTGAAACCGAAATGTTTCTTGCGGATGAATGGTCACGGCCAACGCCAGGTCTTTGGTGGTGAAAAAAACCCGGCCGATCCCGCTTAGCGAGAATTATTTGCCCGTCTCGAACAAGCACTTTGCTCAACATTAAACGCTGAAATAATTGTCACAATAAACGGTGTATTTATGACTAGCGGCTGGGTGTCTGTCCCTGTGTGGAATGGTGGTATTTTATGAGGTTCGCGGCCAACGCTTTGAATCATTTTCCTGCTAAAATCTTGTATTTTTTAAGGGTGTATTTTGCTTGGAAGAGAGCGAAAGATCGAGCGCGGCTCTTTTTTGCACGTTCAATCCTCGTTCATTAAAACATCAATAATCACGATCGAGTTGATGCATTTTATGTTACGATGAAAATAAGGGTAATTTAGATGATAGTTTTGCGTGAAATTTGATCCGTTCGACAATTTCAAATCACCAAACTTTCCTAATTACCCTTCGATGAATCCGAAGAAAGCTTCGGAGTAGCGAATCTGCAGCCCGAACCTTCCGAATCCCGCTCTAATGAGCGTCACAAAATCCGTCGCTCAATCAATGCCCGGCTTATGCCAAAGTTCTTTTCACTGTCAAGGTTTTCTTTCTTTTCAAGCGACAAAAACCCCAATGTGCCGAACAAAAGAAGGGTGGTAAAAGGGAAATTGGCAGCAACACACACAATCCGTCCTTTTTCGATCCGCGACTCCAAGTGCGCGTGTGCGATCGTATCGAAACTTATCGCATTTGACAGGGCGCGATGGCAAAACTTTCTCCCGGAGGTTTGATTTGTCCTACTGCACGTGTCACACGGACGCGGAGATTGGCAACGATATTTTATATCAATCGTGCCTGTTTTGCTGTTGGTAGCGAGAAACTATGCTCCAAGTCGCCAACTATGCCTAAAGTGACGAGTGGGTGGTATTTTAGGGTGGTATACCCGGGGGTAGACATAGTGGGTATCTCCTTAGATGGACACGCTTTATCGTATCCTGGCAGCTGGATTATGGAGCTGATTTTACTTCATTAAAACTGTACACTGTCAATGTTATCATGCCGTGCGGAAAGGTCTTCTGGGACGCTCATTTTCTATTGCCAACGATGGTTTCGAAGGGAATGTGTGTGTGTGTGTGTGTGGAAAATGTTTTCGTACGGTAAAGTCTGGATGGCTATTGGCAGGCTCCGTGATGGTAGGGTTATGACCCGAGCAGTGCTTATTTAATAGCTTTTTATGGAGAGAAATGTGTGAATCGGCGGTATCAGATATCACTCCAGCGTCTCAATAAAGTTGGTCTTTGAAAGAGGGCTTTAAGTCTTTAACTGTTAATATAATGTCCGCCAGCGAAAGCTAACAACGAAAGAGATCGAGTTCCATATAGTTGGTGGTGTGTTTTTTTTCTTGCTTGGTCTCTTTAATCTCTCTCATTGAATAAATCTTCAAATATGGGATCCACTGTCCAGTGGAATGAATCCTTTCATTCAAACCGAAACTGACACACTCTGTCATATCAATCGGCCATCGGTCCCCGGCTAGACACCATCGCTCTGGCAAACTCTCCTAATAGCAACGATGATTGGCAACAAATATTCGCTTGTTCTTGTGCACCAAACCGCGTTGGGCGCGATTTGAATGCTCGCCGATGTGTCGTCGTTTGATCTGTTTCGGCACGGGTATTCGGGATTTAAGGTTGGCAGCTGAGCAGTCACCACCCGTACGTAGGATGGACAGGATTGGGTCAACCGGATTTGAAACTTTCCGTCACTACACTGATGGCTGCGCTCGGCAGATCGAATCGGCCCGATGGCGGCTTGCACTTGTCATCTAGTAATTAGAAGAAGATGACCGCCACGCTGAAGATCGTCCGGGCTTGAGAACACTTGGGAAAGAAAACGGAGAAGAAAAAAAAACTTACCTCACTCCATAACGAGCGCTTGAGATCTGCTTTTTTTCTTTTTCTAAAATCCCCATTCCAGACTTCAGAATGACAATGAATCGTTTGAATCTCATTAGTAATCGCCGATCGTACCGCGTGTATTGACGCTCCAACAGGATATAGGGTAAACTTTGGACCATGGGGTGATGATTGCGATGAGTTTTTAATTGGATTCAGCCCTGACCTCCAATGCCAACTTGTGGAGCTTGGAACAACGTACGAAGAAGTGAAGCTGCTCGGCGAAGAACGTTCTTCTCCTCATGCAAATAGCCAACAGTTTTGAGCAGCTTGTCTGCAGGCAGTGTTATGATAGGGCGCGTTGAGTGGACGAGATTATCGCATCATTTATCAAAAAAAAAAAGGGAAAACGAATCGAAACCTCGAGAAGCGTTGATGAATGATCGTCGAAAGTAACGCGACTTGTTGTCGTAAGATCGTCGCCGAGACACCGTCATCAAACCTCGTCTTCTGGTGAGGTTGTTTGAGCGAGTACTCAACACATTGGTTCCCGTTAACCTGTCAAATGGAGCTCTCAGTCGATCGGTTCTATTCGATCTGTTGGACGTTTGGATTCAGATGGATCGGTTCGATTTTGCATACTTTAGTGTGGATTTGCATAAATTAAAATTTTAGTTTAAAAAAACCTTTAGACATTCTTTAACACTACTTAAATGAACCACTTATTCACGTTCTATATCACGTTTACCTAATTATTGCGGGTAATTTGAATGAGCATGGCACGCACATACTCACACAAGCGAGCAAATTAGGACCATTTAAGCTACTTAAAGCTTGTGCTTACTTCACACAATCCTGACTGGTCTTCCTGAGTTTGGGACAAATCTTAATGGTGGTAAGAATCACGCCTCACGAACATTCAAGCTCAGCAAAATTGCAGCAATCGCACAAGGGACTCCCGGACGGCTTACCTAATTAATTGGTTACACTTTTTTGTTTACTCTTGCTACGGCTGCTGCTAGTTGTGGTTTAACAACGCGATATTCTCAAATTGCATGCTGCCGCTTGAATTCCAGATTGTATCCTTACTGGTACTTCGTGTGAAGGCTTCATTTGCTAAATCTCCAAACTCCCGGTTACATGACTCTCCGGTTACTACGGTGATCGTGTTGCTTTTGGGGCTTGTTGTGTGGTTCGCGTGTTCCCATGGCTCACATGAAGGGATTCGTTCTCGCAATTGCGCCAGCCACTTACGACTGCGGTTTTCTATGTGTCTGGTTTATGGGTCGTGCTGTGTTTGGGCATGGGAAAATGATGGGACAATTTTTACAATAATTTGAAGTAATGGTTAATCGATGCTAGGTAAGCATGTCAAGAAAGTTTAGAGATTTGCGATGTTAGCTGTTATTTTTACTACTTCGTTGCTTAATGCCTTCATTGTATTACTTTTTTATCATTATGATGCATGATACAAATTTTGCTCCACTGTTTTGAAGATTTCTAAGTTGAAATATATCATATTTTGGTGCTACCTCAATGTGCAAAAATTAAACGCTAATCCAAAGTATATATTTTACTGGGTTTTTATTGAGCAACAAAGGATGGGATTTCCGATAACATCAGCAAGAAAACTTAAAGTTTTAGCAAGTATTTATCAAACATTCGAGAAATAGTTATAGCATTTAAACTAAATCAGGCGAACTCATCGTAGCAATCAACAAGGGATTTACTAAACTGACAGAAAGGTATTACAATACCCCAGAATTGTACAACATTTTTGAACGAATAAATTAACTATTAATCGAGTAAAGTATTATTAATAATCACTGAAAAACGCTTTTTACCTATGTCAACTATATTTCACAAAGCTATGAAGATTGTAATGTTATAGTTATGGTAGAAAAACGTTTTGTTTATACATCTAGAACATCAGTATCATTGTAATATGTTGTCATTTGTACAGGGTTTCTTTATAACTTCTTACATCTAAAGACGTATTAGAAAATGAGCAAGTAATGTCTGCATCGTGCATTTGATCACAACATGAAGTAGAATCATGAGGGGCGTGGCTGATATCAAGTCTTGTCATTTTTAAAGTATCTTTGTTCTAGATATGTATGAAACGATGCTATTTCCGAATCAAAAGAATTCTGAAAGAAAGTATTCCACTTCGCTTTTACCAAAAAACCTTGTAAAGCAAGAAAGAACCAGCTCTCATAAAGGCAATGTTGCTCATATTCCTCCGATTCTTGTGTCGCTTTTGTAGGAAATAAATCTTTCCCAATTCGGCCCGTTTCATCGGTAATAAATCGCTAACGGAATGAGTATGGCAAGCAGACGAAAACAACAAAAACCTCGTCCCAATTACTTTCTCGTAAGTTAAACGGATTCAGTTCCGGGACGTATTGGGTGTGTTTCGATCTTTGCCCCGATGATAATGGCATGGAAGAAGCCTGACGGCATAACGACTCTGCTGCTACCAAACGGCTTCCTTGTGCATCGTCTTACAGAGAGAGAGACCTTCAGATTAAATGTTTTAAGTGCATTTATTTAACCTTCATCTTTTTGTTGTGGGCTTCGAAATATCGTTATCCTTATCAGTTACACCATCGTGACCCCGCCGGGGAAGAAGGTTCAATTTCACTAACCGTTTAAAGCACCTGAGCAACTGACTCTCTCTAGTTTGCGAGTCCGGTTCGTGTCGATCGTTAAAGCGTGGTCCCAAATCACTTACAAATAATGAATAACGAGCAGGTTCACATGGTTTTCACTTCAGTTTTTCCTTTTTGCGCACAATATGTTCTTCCCAGCAACAAGCATGTAGTTATGCTGTTTATGTGGCTTAACGACGTGAATATAAGCTTCGGGATAGGATGATTTGCTGTTCACAGTAACGCAACGTCCTGCCTGTGCCAAGGCTCCTGTGTTTCGGGATGAGAACGAAAAGAAAATAACTGGTGGACTGGTGTATCGATTAACTACACTCGCCATTTTAACTGTAGCTGTAATATGCTCGATGAATCTGAACCTCCAGAGATTCAAGCTTTATGAGATATGGAGATATGTTTCTGGGCATCGGGTCAGCCCAGGAGGTTTTGCTCGCATTACAAGCGCCATTGACTCCGCAAGCCATATTTTACTCACGCATAATTAACAGCTCCTGTGTCTGTGGCCGCTTTGAGATGGGTAATGTTTCAGGTATTGAAACGAACGACAATGGGATGTTGTACTGCTGGCCATTTTGAAATGTGAAATGTGTTGAACCATTAAGCAAAGTGTTCAATATTTCTTCGTTAATATGATGAGACTTACATGAGATGAGATGACATTTACTGATGAGGTGATGGAGATCGTTTTGTGGTACGTTAATTTTCTGGACGAAAGACATGAGGATTTATAAATAGTTTATTGGTCAACCTTTGTCAACTGACTGTCATTTAATGATATATTGTGGCTCATTTATCGCCGCAGAAATGGACCTTTTATCATTTAAAAATGTACTTGAAAGCGATTGTAAATCACTAATCGTACAAGTAATCCTACCATTAGCCGTCCAATATTATGAGATTTGATGATATAATTCTCGTCCAGCATCCACTAAAGTGTCCATTGTTGTATTCCTTCCTGGAGCGTGGATTTAAACCATAAAGCCCACGAACAAGTAGAAATGGTAACGTTCGCTTAGACCCACTTTCGGTTTCATTTTTGCCATCAATTCTTACCGATGACGGCCTAACCCCTGAGCTGTTTTCTTTCTGATTTCTTTTTTTGCCCGGGATGATGATGATGGAACATCGGTAACTAGGTAGGTTGTGCTACATTTGTACTACTCCTACGGGCACGGGGTACCGCCGTGAATTGACTAATATTTTGATATTTAGGAAGGCTATAATTTACGGCCCATAAACAGTCGGTTGATAGGCAGTGAGTCAAAAAAAAGGCTCTCGTTGGAGAGTGAATCGGTGTCGACGATAAAGAATAGAAGGAGGAAACCGTCGTTTGGAAGGAAGAAACACGGCTTCAAAGTTTTGCCTCACTTCTGACGTGATGGATCTACGTAATGACGTAAATGAAGTCGTTTATGTGTACCAATATAAATTAAATTGGTAAATAACATTATTTTCTGCTTGATTTTGATCGCAGAGAATTTAAAATTTAATTATTTGATAGTGACTTTTTTATATTCAAAGGTCGCAAAGTATTTCCTGAAAGTTTTTGACTCAATCTTGGACAAATTTTTGTGTGATTGTGTTTGATTGAGTTGTTGCTGAGAACTGTTGTACTTATTGTGCTGTAATAGCTAAAGAGAAGAGTTATATAGTAATGATGTCTACATCATCAGCGTATGCCAGAATCTGGAGATTACTTATAGAAGATGGTCCTAAAAGATTCTAGATTTGAGTCTCGGATGGCCTTCTCTAACTTCAGATCGAAGAGTAAACAGACGAGTTAATCTTCCTGGCGTAGGTTCCAGGTGTGCACCGCGAGTTTTCATCTGATGTCTGAAGTTAGAGCTCCTTGTTTGCCATTATTGTAGCCTTATTCTACTGTTGCTTGCGGCTTGCAAAAGTGATAATAAGTGTAGCTGCTGCTCCGCCATCTTTTCCAGGATTTGCCGCATGGTGAAGATCTGGTCAGTGGTGGATTTTCTTATTCATAATTGTCACTAATTATTTTCAACTAGCTCAACTAGTAAATGATACACGGCTGCAGAAATTGCAGACATCGATCCTTTCTCAATGTTCCGAGGATTGTCCATCAGTGTAATATTGGTTTATTTAGTCTAACTGGCTATACTCGTTCATCAAATTACCCTCATGTGACGATCATTGGGTTCGAACTGTGTATCTAAGGAAGTATCTGTGGATGAACTTGATAGGGCAACAAATCTTTATCAATCATTAAGATTTTACTCTTATTTTACTCAGTCCCTATCCAGGGATATGATATTCTAGATTGGATTCAGTTGTATTGGGACACGATCTGTAATGATACGATATGCGTTTCTAATTCGACTATTTAGTAAACAAATTAAAACCCATAGATTGCCATCATGTCACAATTATCCACTTTTAAAAGGCCTTGTGCGATGCTTCAGCGTCTCTGCAGCACTATTAATTAAGGCACCAAACGAATGATCTAAGAGCACTTACGCCAACGCAAACAACTCTCTGTGTTGTTGCAGCAAAAAGTATCCGATGCACTGAAAAGAAAGACGAAGAAAACCCACCCGCCTGTCCTACAAATTTTACCCTGAGATGTAATGCAAAAACCCGTCCACAAAACCATCTGTTGCATCTGTTTGTTTTGCGCGTACCGAATCTGGTGCTGTTGAGATTCAGCTTCTGATGACATTCGAGTGCATTGGGAAAATACTTCACTTGCCACTTTTGCTGCTCGCTGATTGAGTTTTGATGCTTATTGTATGATTGTATCATGGTTTGTTGATTCATGTAAAAAATATTATCCTTTCCGGCGCATCATTTTTAGTAACTTATGTACCAGTGTGATTGCTTTAACAAAAATATGTTTTAAGAAATATTTAATACACTTTTTTTACGTTTTATTCGAGACACTCGTCATCGCAACCGACACAGAAGCAGGAGAAAACATTGTGGTAGCAATTTCGAATGCACTAAGGGTTTTATTTTATTTTCGCTTTGCTTTTCTTGTGCCTCCCCCGGTTTCCCGTACGTTGACAGAGTGAATGCAGACGTGTGCAAGTGTGTGTGTATGTTGTAGGGCACCAAACTCGATGGCAGCGCTACCGACGTTGCTCCATACCGGCTTTTGCGCTGATGCAGCGTTCGCTTATTTGCTTTACGTGTCAAGGAGTAAACGCCTGCAACTCGGATCTGACCAACCAGCGCGTTGTTGTGAGCCACTTTTGCCACCATTTGGGGCTTCTGGTGGTGGTGGTGGTGGTGGTGGTGTTGGCTGCAAAAGCGATTGAGACCGAAATCGAAACGAATCACTTTCGATGGTTTGAATCGAAATCGCGATAACTCCGGGTTTCGTGTAAGCCCGGTGGTAGCATGTACCCGACCATCTGGATGGATTTGTGTTAATTTATCAGTCAGTGATAGTGCCCAATCGGTTGATGTTTTGATTAATGTTTTCGATAGCCCAAAACTGATAGTATACGATCGGTCAAAACTGATAAGCCCTGGGGGAGAGAGTCATGCAAAAGCGACCGTGTATCGGTCGATCGATTTGTCAATCGAATGGAGAGCAAAGCAAGGAATGCACATTGGTTTGTAAGACTGTTGATATGCAGCTTTAATGCCGCTCCAGATGATAATTGAGCAAACATGAGTATATATTTTAGGCCTTATTATAATTTAAATGTTTAACATTTTGGCATTCGAAAAAAAAAAAATAGTAAAAATTCATCTTTGTTACTTACCAGTTTGAGTTGTTGTTTTTATTCTTTCTTGTAGTATTTCGTAACTTAAAATATTATCTTGTAGTTGTAAGGCAGCTTTTTAAGTTAATACACTTTATTATATTGTTGAACAAACACCTTTTCGAAAGAGAAAGCACAAAATAAGAAGCATCGTGTTATGAAAAGTATCTTTTCTTTTTAAATATTTACACACTAACCATAAACGACGTCCACTAGCGCTATAAACATATGTTGTTATGCGATAATTTAAGACCTTACACGACCACTAATTGAGTAAATAAAGTAGAAAATCTCCCTAGAAACACTCTGACCCGTGATGCATCAAATTTACTTTATCGAACAACGAAAGACTTCAACGAAAGTAAAAGCGACGAAACACGGTTGTGCCGTATCGTACGTCCACTATGCTAACTCAGCAAACTCTTCCTTAATGTTGACATCGACAAAAGATAGTGGGAGAGATTATGTGTGGAATTCGCTTCCTTTTCTTTCTTTTCTCATCTCTCACTCTCTCGCTTGCTAAACAAAATGCTCATAGCTTGCTTTGGTTGGTAATTTTAAACATAATACATCATACAGTGTGACAAGCTAAATTAATAGGTTGGCATGGTTTGACTTACACACATGCCCGCGGTTGCACTGTAACGATAATCATGATGCGCATCGATTTCCAAAGCAAGCGCCGCACACACACAACGATGTGCGTGCGTGCGTGCGGATGATCTTTTCTTTATTGCGATTAACATTTAGCGCTCGGAACGTTCAGAGTCGCGCGGCATCATCTGTGGAAGCTGTTATAATTCAATACAGAAGACGGGTAGCATTGCACGTAATGAATCCGTATCCTTAGCCAAGGACTGGCTGGCGTGTGTGCTTGCAGTTGCATCGTTAACCGCACGCTGCAATCTTCGTTCCACATCTGGAACAAGGTCGTACGAAGCAAAAAAAAAAGCCGCTGATATGCTTAAGTGCAACAGTTGAAAGTTGATTGAATGGGGGATGGTTTTACCGGTGGTACCGGTTACCGGTAGGCCTCTTGTGGGTGGATTGAGTCTGAGAGGAAGGTGTATGTGCAAGATAATCGAGTTAAAATGACAGCTGTTTTTTTTAACTCAAGAAATCAGCTACAAAGTTGCGTTGTGGACCGTTTTCCAACAATCGAATTATGCGTCCATCAAACTTTAATTAAAGCCCCAAAAGTTTGAGAACTCAAAAGATTTTTTATCGTTGCATCTCGTGCTTAATTCTTGACAGATTTCCCAGAAATCCTCTACAATGCGTTTAGAACCGAAGTCGGCTAATTAACTTATAATCAACGCTTGCATCTTATCATCCCATATTTGCCTCTACTGTGCTGTGGCTAAACGATCAGATACGACACATTGACGGACCTACCACCTTGGTGCACGGCACAGACAAAAGACCAGTGCCCTTTATGCTTGCTGCTGCACCATCGCACACCAGCAAGAGGCAAATAAATTTAACCCTTAATGGACGCTATTATCACGTATTAAAGCCAATTTCCAGCGTGTATAATTAGCAATGTATCGCTCGCTGGGATATCTTTGTTGTCCGATCGGGTGGCGGCACGATTCTGTACGGGATTCTTACTACGAAACCGTAAGCTCAGTTGGTGGTTTACGTTCCCGGCTACCAAATGCATCCAGCTAGCCAGCCGAACCGTGCCGAGAGCTCAGAACGCACATGATCTAGCTTCAGCTATGTAGGCAACGCCTTGAAAGGTGACGTTTGTTGTGGTGAAGCATATGGACATAAATCTTAACGCTGGAAATATCGATTTTAATAACAATAATCAGGTATGTTCAGTGTGATATGCACCAGGGTTGGTGGTGAAGCGAGCAGTGCCGAACGCCACAGGGCTACGGTCACCCAAGAGTAGTGGATGGTTTCGGAATCAACGTTAAAAGAAAAAGCTGACGATACTCCTTAGCAATTTTGGACGCCCCCTGAAAACATTCGTAAAGCGGGATCAGACTTTGAGGCCTTTTTTTACGCAACAACATTCGTGTATTTTGGTTTTTGCTGGTTGGATATTCTGACAGCTCTTCCCAAACAGAGGGGGCTCAGTTTTGGGAGCAGCAGCAGCAACAGTAACAGCCTCCTAACGTGAGTTCCTTCTGTTAACCTCTCGACGCCCAGAGGGCACTATGATTAACCGTTTCGGTGGGGTATTATACGGTTTGTCCGAGGCTTGGGCCTTCTGTACTAGAAGAGAGCTGAAGAAAAGAAAAAAAGGACCACAGTTTCACCTGAGAAGTCAGTGACTTTCGATCTTCTAGATGGCAGGCAGGAGATAAATACGATCAATGTTGTATTCTCCCGATGAAGGATGTTTCAGGGAAAGTTGCCGAGTCGCAGGTTTGAAAAAAAGGTTTTTGTTTTTATAAAATAAGATCCATCCTTTGCTCATTTGATATGGCCCTGCAAAATTTGACTCTTTTTTTGTGCTACGGTACGGTGCTCAATATAACTTTAAGGGTATTCGATTTATTGGAATAAAAAAACACTTCAGAATGTATTAAACGAGGTCGTTTAGGTACACTCTTCAACGAGAGGATTTTGTAATAGTTTTACTTTTTGTAACAGTCTTTCTGTCCAGTAGCAGAAGCTGCCTTAATAAAAGTCAAGGATCTCTTTTAACATTTAATCAAAATGTCTGCGAAATTTTTGTCCAAACTATAGTTATATGCCAATGCCCACTAAGAGGAGGACTACGAATTATAAACGGACGGTATGAAACTCTTAAGTGCATGTGTGCGCGTGTGTGTCAAATGTAAAACGTGGAAAGGACCGTTAAGCGCTCTCTTTTCTGCGAGATTCGAACAAATAAAGACCTCATCGAGCCTCGACTCATCATTCTAAGCTTATGTGATCCGATTCTTCTCGAATTAGTCTGACCCAGTCTATTTCTAAATCTGTATGGTCAGTCTAAATCTGTATGGTCGACTATTTATAAATCTGACAGTCTTGATCAGTCAGCGAATGGAAGAAATAAGAGTAGATACCTGTTTCTTTGTGTTAGCAACTGGCGCCTTTGCTATCGGAACTTTGCATCCTTTTTTTCCAATACAATACTATTGGTTGTTTCTGGCACTAGTTGAGAGACGTTTCGATCGTAGATGACTAACTTTCAAAAACATATTTTCCTCAGAGATCGCTCAGCCACTTTCTTTGAGGTTTTGTATATGCACAGCTTGATTCTTGATTTGAAGAAGAGCTTTATACACTAAAGTCCATATCTTCCCGGATGTTCCTCCAAAGGTGATGCTTTGTTCTTTTGTTCATCAGTTTCTAGAATTTATAACTCTTTAAATTCCAAGAGACAAATGAAGTCTAACTTTAAGCAGTTAAAACTGATCATCAGGATCTCACCATAGTTCTCAGCACGCTTTGCTCATGGATAAAACACATAGTACGAACAAATCAATAATTACAGTTCAGTGCAAGAGAAAATTACACAAATAATGATGGAGAGTCTCCAAGAATCTGTTTTGGAGGCATCAAAACTAAGATACCAGGACCAAAACACATTCTCTCTTGATAGTTGTTGCAACACAAAAACATGTGTTTTGCCTTGTGTTTGTATAATTGCACCACACACTGTATCATACTTTGATGGTCTGCTTGTTTCAAGGCCTTCACATCAGACTTTATTTCTCTTCCTCGGATGTTTAGAAACACACAGCATACATTTCTCTTTCAAAGGCGTTTTTTTTCACGCTCGTGTGTCGGCGGTTCGTGTCGTCCCATAATTACCGGCCACGACCGTATTTCCTTGCAATCCCTTCAGGGTAATAATATTCATTTATACAACATTCATTGAACTTGTGTTTGTTTTGTGAGATTTTGAAACCCACTGCACACGGAGCTTGTTAGAAATCACGGCTCGTTAGTTGATTATAGTGTTTTGAGTTGATTCAATTTTAAAAATTGCCCACAAAGGATGGTCCAATACATCCACCCGTGTGCCAATAAAATATGGTCCGAAAAGTTATGAATAATTATTCTAGTGAACTGCCAATGCACCAATGCACGATCGATGGTACGGCGAGTGTTCGAGTGTTCGAAAGCCAATCGGCACCACGGTTTGGCCGATTCACCAAAGCTAGACGACAAACCACGTATCGATACAAACCCATCGCAATGCATATGCTGTCGTTTATGCGTTGTGTTTCGTGCTGAAATCGACATCCATAAATTAGTACCTTTTATTTCTTCCCCCCGAAGCCCGCCATCGCTGAAGCCCCCTTTTAGGACACACGGTTTTATGTTTTATTTATTTTTACCACTCGTCATATGAAGTTTCCCCCGGAGCGAAGAACGAAAGTGTGGGCAAAATCAAAGATGTTTGGCGAGGAAAATGCATCTTTAATGCAGTCTTTCGAAACCGTTCTCCAGCACAAAAAAACGAAACTCACTTTTTTCTCACTTTCGTTTATACAACCAACGCAACAACCAAACAAAAAACACACAAGATGCGATGTGTCGCGAGTTCAAACAGTACTTTCGCGAATTTCAAAAGCGATGTATGTACCAGTGCACATGGCAGCAGTATCTCACTGCCGGCTCGACACGGTACATTTTGTGGATTGCGATTCCGGATCGCGATTGCGGAAAACGGAAAACGAGGGATGATGATGGACACCGGTGGGATGGCATATTTTTCACCCCGGACAAAAGACCACGGCCAGGTATAAATTATAGTCTCTGGATGGGTTTGGGGTTGTTCGTTGTTTTGGTGCGTACCGAGCAATGCACGCAGATTTAATCCGGACCTAAAACCTACGCCATAATTTAAAGGGCCTACCATTCGCTCTTGTAGCTCCTTTTTCTTTAGTTTTTATCATCTTTTTGGAGTTAAAAATCGGTTTTTTGTTTAATTTGAGTGTAAAGGTACGTTAAAATAATATTTTATATAGTTTGAAACAAATTTTAATTGAGTGTAAGTAAGTGCTTTTATCACACAAGCTTTCGTACTCAGAAAATGGCCACCACCACCGTGATTCGATTACGAAACTTGACAAAATCGTCGTTTTACTCCGTTTTCGGTTGGCACCCAAACAAAATATGTGACAGCTTGGGCGATAGCTGCACGAAAACCGTCTTAAGCGAGCATTACTTTCATCACGGTAACGATCATAATTTGTCGTATTAAGATTAGCATTAAAAATATGCAGACAAAGTGCTTCATATGTGTGTGTGTGTGTCCATGCATAGGTGTGATAAGTTATCGGCTTTTTAATTCCACGCTACTGTAGGGGCGAACTGGTCGCTGGTCGGGAATGGTTGACCAAACCAAACAATAAGGTTAAACATTTTATTGTGCATCATAGTGCTCTAAAAGGTAGGAAAAGATTTAATGGATTTACATAATTCCATTTTATTCGTTCGCTATCGATCATTTGGACTTGTTTTCAACCGACGATACAGTTCTGCACGCTTTTATCTTTTTCTTTAATAATACTTAACTAATACTGTAGCTTAAAGTCAGCAGTAGAAAGCGTACCGTGTGTGTTTGCAAATGATAGAGAGATAGTAAAGTGAAGCAGTAACCTTTCCTTTACCGGTAGCAACAAAGGAAGTCCCATTTGAATCTGATTTGTACCCTAAACATCGCAACCTCCACCGGACAGCCACATCCGGTGTGTTTGTGTGCGTTGGAGGAACCCTTAAAACCCTCCGTAAAGCCCGATTCGTGTGTTCATTCGTCTGCACTACATACACGAGCTAAACAACCACAACGACAACAACGCGCTGGCGGGAAATGGTGTCTGCAAAACCCCTGAAAGCAAAACAACAGCACTCATCACAATGGGCGTGTTACGGACCGAAATGCACTTTCTAACTTTCCTTCCATTTGCCTAAGCATATAGTGTGTGTGTGTGTGTTTGTGTGCATGTGTACGTCTGTTCTGACGACGATCGACCAGCTTTCGGAGATTATATTGGCCGACGCGCCGGAAAGAGGCTGTGGCGCCCATTAGGCATTTTCCTTGTGGATGTGGATCCTGCTAGAGGTTTTGCCTTCGCAGCAACGGTAGCAACGGCAATGCACATAACTAGAGCAAATTGATAGTTTCGTCACTGTGGTGGTCACGATGCAATCTGGGGCTACGATCGGATTGCACTTTAACTGTGCAATCTTTGCCTCGGCTGGTTTAATACGGGCGTCCGGGAGTTGCACACTTGCTGCACGGAGTTGTTCCCTGACCCAGTGAGGGTAAATAAATACTTCTGGTGGAGTTTAAGGTTATTACGCATTGGTAGAATGTTTACAGATGCAAACATTTGCACAATCGTGATGTATCTTCCTTGAAGAGTTTTGTTTTCAATATATTGAAGAAATTCTTTTTTGTTTAAGTTGTGACAGAACACGTTTACCTGACAGCTGTCATAATTGACGTTCACGGAGCTATGTTTGGTCTTTGCCTAGAAGTTCTATAGCATTAATTTGTAATTCTTTTAGGTTGTACAACTGCTACGTTCTTAATCTAGTTTATAAGCTTTTCAGATCAATCGAACATAATTTGCGTTCAAGAATTCGGCATTCAAAACTGGTGTGGTTGATATATTTACTGTACTTTATGAATATCGATTCAGAAACATTATTATCACATGTGAAGTTAGGAGACATAAGCAACATAACAAAGTACATTGATGGGATCATTTTCTTCAGAAATTAGTCCGCATATCAAATGTAACTAACAGTATCGGTTTCACGTCAAATCTGAATGCTCATCGAGTGAGCTTTCGGTAAATCATTCTACAACCTATTTCTCAGAAAAACTGCAGATTACTCTAGTGTACTCAAGAACTGATCGCACTAGTAACCAAAAGAGAGTTTCTATAGTTACTTGAAAGTCTATCTAGGTCTTGAGATATGTTGGTATTTGGGAATTCGTAGATATTTGGGTATTTGGGAATTCGATTGACTATCCAGCTACGGGTATGACTAAGTCACAGAAAGCTAGTAATTGCGAGCAGGCCAAGACCTACAAAGGTTGTAGTGCCAGATAAGAAGAAGAAGAAGAGTTTTGAAATGTTCTTTATTTACAGTTGGTGTGCTCTGGAACTGACATATTTGGAGGTTTGAGTTCTAAAACTTGCAACAGATGTTGAACCATGTTTATCAGGATTCTCTGGACTACTTTTGTACAGTACCATGTATTAGCTCATGTCGTTTAACGCAATGTTGGAAACGATTTCACACGAATAGAGTGAAATAAAAATACGTTAGCATGTATTAAGCCAAGAAGAAAGCACAAAAACATTAAGTTGCAGCTAATGCACTCCGATAATGCTATGCTTTATGACAATCCGACCGACCGCATCATTCTTGGCGTGGCCAAGTGGATCGACACACAACCATGACGCAACCCACGATCGATGCAAAGCGACAGTTCGTGTGTGGCTTTCGCGTGGTCAACCGCCATACGGGACGGGCCAGGTTTTATGTAGTGTCACCTTACGGAACAATTGGAACCTGCTGAAACGGGGCTATCATCATAATTTTCCTACATCATCAGCCGCAAAAACGGTTCCCGCTGGCGCTTGCAACCCTTGACTGACCTCAATTTTTGTTGCCTGCAAGAGCCATTAACCTACCGCCGATAAGCATCTCAATTTATTGCCCATCCATCGAGCGCGGGTACTTATGCCCGGGCCTATATTCTTCTTGCCGGCCAGTGTCTTGCTTCCTTCCTGTGTAACCTCCCTTCAAGTGCTGACGGCCAAGCAAAGAAAAGGGGAGCAGGTTACCCAGTTGACAAGTCTGCCGAGACGTGTAATTAGCGTATTTGGGTGTCGTTCAATCATTGCACCCTCGGGGCGGATTTCGGCTCATGACCTACCTCGAATGTACGATTTGTACGAGTGTGTGACAAGATGAGATTAAGGCGAAGGATATAAACATCGGTTTTCCCTCTTGGGAACGGCGACAGTCATTCGTAGATCGAAGCTGTCATCAGTTGGCGTGAGAGTCAGTCCAACGACAACAAGCTGTCACGGTGTGCAAAAGGAAGTGTTCCAGATACAAGTGGATGATGGTATCTTCGCATCTTCTCAGACATGATGACGGTTCGGTTTCCTCACTCGGAGGCTCACGCTCACGTCTCTTGACTTACATCACAACACTCCACTGTTTCTCGCTAAATAGCTTCTCGATTATCTAGATGGAGAAGCGAGTAGTACCATGGGGAACGTTAATGAAGTGCGTGAAAAGTTGAAAAGGTCACGCTGCCGGGGCATGGTTTTGAACATGTTTTGGGGTGATGATCACGGTGACATTGACGTACACCGGACGCAGCATTTATCTCTTGTCCATGTTGCACTTTAAAACGGCTGTTGCCGATGCGATTGCTGGTTGAATAAATGGTCCAGCAACAGCTGCTTGGACGTATGGAGGATAGTTTATCATTTTCTTTTACTGGTCAAGTGCATTAATCAATGGTATGTCACATTCTCAGGAGTTTGTAAAGCTTAAGGTATTCAGAAGCAATTATTTTATGAGCAAGATCATGACTGATTTATGATCGGTTCAAAAGAGTTGGAACTTATTGCAAAAAAAAATGTTTTAACTTCTAAACTTCAAGAAAAGCATTCTATAAATTATTATGTTAGTTTTGCTGAAGTCGATTTCACTCTGTCCCAAGACTTAATCCTCTACGCCATTACGCCAAGACACAACAGCAATATTGCATTTTTGCTCTCAATCCCGAGATGGAGAAAGAGAGTTGCAAAAATATTGAAAACATACTTAAGATGTAATACCAGTTGGAAGCTAATCGTAAACCATTAATTTCATTTTCACATTACATTTCTCTTGCACAGCTCTTTTACCGATTCGAATCCCAGCATTGAAAGGCTCAACATCTCTTCGAAACACGTTGTGGAAGATAGAATAACGATAACGCCAGAAACAAGAGCAAGTCCCGTTAGCCCTTCATCCCGGGCAAAACATTGTTGTGCCGCAGTGAGCTGCATACCACTCGGAAGTACACGCACACGTGCCTCAAGAAAGCGTAAAATGACCCGAGGCGCATAAGTCAAGCGCAAAGTAATGTGGCATAAGCTCCCCGGGGGCTACCGCCGGCCAATGGTGCGCGAAAAATCACAGACAGTCAACAGCTAAAAAATGAGAAAGTTTCAGCTCACTGACAGTTGAGGTCCGGCCCGCTCACCACAGGATGTAAAATATGGAAAATGTAAAGTTTTTGGTGAAAAATGCAGCGTTTTTTTGTGGTTTTGGTCTGACATCTTGAGTTGCATGTTGAAGATGCCTGTGGTAGCGCAAATATTTATATGAATCATGCTCCTGCTGATACAAACACTCTGAAGGTGTTTCCGGAAGAGTGTCGATGGTTGCGTTGAAGTCTTTTGATTTTCGCCCTAAAAAACAATAAGCGACGAACCCTGGTGCAATCAATTTGTTGCCTTTTTACTGACACACCGGTGAAGCAAACAAGTCTCACAGCAAAAAAACAGACTACAACTCCTAGATAATACAAACAAATTGTAGCACGATAAGGACGGTCTCAAAATTACAGTGTCTAGCCGTGTAGTTGTGTGTGGCGCCACCGCGCGAGGTGTGCAATTGTCCACCCGTTACGCACTGTACCGAGTGTCCATGTTCTTGTTGCTTTTAATCAAAGTTTATCCCACACACACACACACACCGTTGCCACACTGCCGCCTGTCGACTGCTCCACCTCACAAAATCACTCATTTATGAAACGAACGTAAATTAAGGATAATTACAAGCTTCGTGGTCTCATAGTAGCAGTTGGAGATTGCTTTCGCTTGATTCACGTTTAGGCATTCGAGGCCATATGCGTGTAGTTCAGGGGTCCTCCAACTTCTGCAAAGCGCACGCTCTGGTAGGATGCGATCGACATTGTAGCGTGCGAGTTTTATAGTTTCCGAAAATCATTTAAAACAATTTACACAGCGTTACGAATCACAAATAGTGGAGTGCTCGGTAGGACGGTGTAAAAATTATAGAGCAAAGCCGACCTCTGAAGCTTGTTGACGTTATTTTGGTCCTTTTTTTATTCAGCTCTTATTAAAAGACTCTGTTAAGGATCGGGCTTGTTAACGTGTTTTGTTTCTTCAGGGAAACATCGTTCTCCCGATGCTGCTTAGGCACTTTGAACGATAGTCGAATCATGTTGTGCAATAATACTCTCGATCATTAGATTGATCATGCTCTGTTTTTTTTTTTGGCATTCACTTTTTGTCCCCCAGCTTATCATTTCAACAAGCAAATTACGCGAGAGAGAGAGAGCACAACTTTTGCTTATAAGTCAATCGAAATGTAATTCCCATTTGCCTTAATTACAATGCGACGCTCGTAACTGCGGCAAGCTGTGATGCAGTACGTCGGCTGGCAAAACGAAACCTGACACACAACACATGCAGATTGCATATTTGCATCTGGAATATTAATTAGCAGCTCGTCTTATGGGTATGGAAATGGTGCTACGATGGTACGACGGTGAATGACATTCGTAACCGATCATCTGCACCGACGGAAGACTAATGTTACGAGTACAATATTTATGCTAATGATCGATTGTAATGGCGATAGCTCGGGAAAAGCGATCGAACGAACGCGATCTGTGATGTAAACTGTGTCAGGTGGTTAGGCAAGTTCGGAACCTTTTATCGAATTACTTTATTAGGTAATTAAACCTGTTAAAAATTTAACTTATTAGACAGTAGTTGAAAAAAAAAACTGATAGTTTCACAGTCCCCGAAGCAATTGATATCCGACTATTCATTGTATGTATATTAGATATATGATGTCTAAAAATACAACAAAAAAATATTGTCGAAGTCATAATTGAAATCCGATGCAGTTCCGCCTTTCTAAATCCACAATAAACCACTCACCCGTTAGTTGATCCATAATTCCTGCACATATTCCCACACTTAAGATTGGGGACATTTTTATTGCAAATCGCGTTAGTTGAACATGAAAAATGACTCGTTCGCATGGAGATGGGAGAGCATAAGGATTGGTTAGTTGGTAAATTATTGGCGCGTGCCTCGGGGCCCAAAATTGAAGTTTCTATACCTCAACGATAGGAATTGGGTTAGGATGGTTGCTGGATTTCTCGAACACTTTGTGCAATTGTGGCGTGCCTCGATTGGAATGTGTCCAGTGCGGCTGCGTAGGTCGATATCGCAGGTGTTTGCGCATTAATTTGTTGCTCTGGCTCTGGTTGTGAGTTTGTTGTGAGCACAAGCTGTGGGAAGAAAATTTGAAATGATTTAAGAATTTGTGGAATGTGAAAATGGGCTGAAGTTGCGGGCAAGTTATAAAAGGAGTTTTTTGGGGGGGAATATTTGAAAAAAAAAACGGCAAATGTCAAATTGGCAAAAGATAAACATTGGACGAAACACCCTGTGTGTGCGTTGTGTGGTTTGGCTGATGAAACAGGTTCTGAATACATTATTCTTTTTGGATAATTTTGCTTGATAAAACTAACCTATTTCTTTACTTTTTAGGATTTAAAAGATGTCTTTTCGATGGAAATGTTCGCACCTACATGAGCTGCCTTGTTTTGTAATTAATGTCATGTTCAAATGAAGAACACAAGCTGCATGATCGAAGAATCGATGATGACGATGCCGGGCATGAAGATCTTCGTCTGCTTCCAGTTTGGCTCTAGGCCTAGAGGAGCACATCGAGCTCATTGGCTTCATCAAGTGGTTCAAGATTGATTGTAGCCATTTCCTCAAAACGGATTGGTGACCTGTTCATGTTTTGGCGACGTGCATAATCTTGATGGTCCAAGAAGCAAAAAGTATCCTGGAACACGCGGATTCCACAAACTTAAGGTTAAACATTCAACCAACGTATGTGAATAACTCCGTTGTCTATTTTTAGGTCCATTCCCGTTACTGTGTCAAATTTTTCTGAGCGTAGTTCCAAAATCGTCGCAAACCTGGCATGACGATCAAAGAAGGATCTCTCTGGGTAACTATTTTCCCGCACCAGCCAGGCAGATACAGTTTGCAGTTTTGGCACGTTCGAACAGTAGCGTAATTGAATCGCAATCCACATCCCAGCGATCTCTTGACATTGTTCCTATGCCCCTATACCGACACCTATTCCTTGGAAGATTCTTGGAACAGATGGAGCACGCGTCAGTCTTCAACTTCTCCCTGCTGGAACAGGCGGACAATTGTGTCGGGAAGTTGTGTAACGTTTCGATTCGCAAATCGGACGGGTAATAGCGACACGCTGGCGTCGTGTCGGTGGGCTCTGACTGACGCCAACTGGAGTGGACTATGCTGTGTGTGTGTGCGAAAGAGTTCTCTACGCGCGCGCGCGACTTCGACGCCATGATGTGCGAAAAAACTTGTTCCGCACCGCTCACCAAGACCGCCGATGGCGACACCGCGATGGCTTCCATCATCATCGTGCACAAAACCATCCGCTGAACGTGGTGTGCAACCTACGCAAAGGTCGATCGATCGATCGCGCGGTCCACGCGCAGCCCACTGCGAACCGACCGTCCGGGATATCGCGCCCGGATCGCGAATCTCGGACAATCGCCGTGGCGAACGTTTGGCGAAACTGCACGCGAATATGTGCTGTACCGCGGTCGACCTCGTCCGGGTTTTCGGTGCACCAGCGCCTGGTGCAATGGTGTTGGTGGTGGTGGCAAAGAAATGTTTCACCGAACGCTTGCGGACAAATTGCGCTCTTGTCCGGGGAGAGCTTTTTTTCGTTTGCAACCAGCTGGTCGCAAGAGTGGATAATTCTCCTCTAATCAGTCGCCCAATCGGTCCCGATCGTCGATGAAAATGCTATCCCGTCTGTCAATGGTACATTCCGCACAGGATTATGCAAAACCGAGGGCCAGCTTCATCACTTTTCACTGCTCGATCGACCGTATTGGAATTAGAGTACTGCGGCACGTTTCTTTCGCACCGAAGCTTCGGGTTTTGGCTTATTTAATCGAAAAATGAAAAACAACATATTTATGACAGTTAAAAACTACTTAACCAATCAGCAGAAATCTCAACCGATAAAAGATAGCCCTGTTTTTATCTTTAGCAAGAGAGTTCACTGACTACATTCACTTTCTTCGGCTGCTCATCAGCGACGAAACGTTAAGAAAGACACAAAGTTAAGCTTCTTAAACAAGCGATTTCGGGTGTGTAATACGCTTAAACGGATTTTTTTTTGTTGGGCGGTAGGACACCGTTTACTGGCGCTTCTGGTGGGCAAATTATTACCCATATTTCATAGACTTAAAATCAGAAAGCAGAACGCACACCACCTTTTTTCTCGACCAGAAGACTTCAAGGTCTCCGCTGGCCCGAAAAGGAACGTGTTTTTGTATCTAAATCGCTTCATTCCGAAACCCCCGGACCCAGATGAAGACGCCTACAAAACTGGCTCCAGTATCGCGAAACGCATATATGGCGTTGTCCGCCCTCACATAGTGCTGTTCGCAACCCCACGCAACGCACACCACATTCACGATCGCTGTAGCTGATTTCCCATTAATCAATCAACGAACAGGCGTCAGTGTGTGGTGCGCGAAGGGTGGTGGTTCGGAAGTTGCCGAAAATTGAGTGATCTTCGAGCTTCGCCAGCGCTTAGAAACGGGTGACCCAAGAACGCATCGGCTGGTGGTCAATAGGCTGGCGATCAGCGATAATGATTGCTGTGTCCCGGCTGGATCTTTCATCGCCCACCCAATGTGTGCGATGTGCCCACTCGTGAGCCATATGCCGTGTGGCTCCGGTGAAGCCGTTCCCGACCTTGTTGTTTTTGTTTTGCTGAGCTTCAACCCGATCAACCTGTTTGGTGTGGTTTAGCTTCGCCTGGTTTTGGCTCCAGTTTTAATGCAGCCGTGCGCCGTCGATGCTGTCGAGAATGCTGAGCGCCTACGTGACTACCGATGGAGCCAACTGTTGCGATCGGTTGCGTCGCGAGGGTCGTTTCGTGGCGCCAGTATTTCGCAGCCAGCCGGTGCGATGTTTTTTTTATTTGCTTCCATCGGCTCTCTGCACACTCGCGAATGTCACCGCACGTTCCGAGCCGGTGGCATGCTGCTGAAGAGCTGTTAGCGCATGTTCGCATACACCAGCAGGAAACCCTTTGAGGGATCCTTCGAGTTCGAGGACATTTTTGGTGTGAGCGGGTGGACGGGAGAGGAAGATTTCCGATGGCCACTAGAGGCCACGCAGTCAGTGGTCAGCGGTGCAATACGGCAGCGATTCGTCGCAATCGATCGGCGGCATCTATGTAGCGTACGCTCTCAAGTGTCACTTGTCGCAATGTCTCTGCCGCCGTGAAACGCCAATGCAAACGCCCGACAACAGCGACAGTTGACACAGTGACTGGTGCTGGTTATGTTTTGGTTTCTTCCTTACCGTACGGCCGAAAGGTACAGCTGAGCGATCTCAAAGCGGTGCCGCCTGTTTGCATACGGCTGCAACTGCAACCGTTTGAGCCCGCTGTTCGTTGCACCTTGTGGCTTTGGGAAATTGAACGTCACAAATGTCACGACGGTAGCTTCTTTAGGTGGGTAGTTATGGGGTTAGAATGATTATCTCACTTTATGTAATAATCGTAACAAATATTACTACACCAAGTTGTAAGTTGCGTTTGCGCGAGTGGTTGAGATGCGCCCAGCAGAAAAGCTCTCCAGAAGGTTCATTTTTGCTGTAGGATTCAAATTGAACAGTGCACGATTGTCGGATGTGAGAAGAAAGAAGATAATGAGCATGAGGGGATGGTGGATGGAGTCACACGGCAGCAGCAGTCACGCAGCGGTGGTTTACAACCTCTATCTCGAACGGTGGTGGCAGTACTAATTGCAAACACCGGTCAATAAATGTCGCCCATTAGTGTGAAGTGAAAGTGGCCGTCCGGTTATGGGGTTGCTTGCGGTTCCTTATTTCTATCACGCTCCAGGAACGCCATATAGCACCGGGAGTCTTGTGCAAAAAAAAAAACAATTTCAAGATTCCTGCACCGCAATCTGATATCAACGTCTGGGCAGAGTTTTATTTGTAAAATTAATAGCTTACAGCTTCTCCATCGATTATCGCAGCTTGGTTTTCTTCCGTTTTACTGTGTACCGGATCGATTACGTGCCATTGAATGGTTTACTTTGGCGTTAGAAAGTTGCTCACTTTGTCGTTCTTTGTAGAGAACCTTATTTTGTATTAAATTGCGTAAGCTAGCAGAGGTGGGGGTGGCCCGGTGGTAGATTCGACAGCGGCACCGGTCTTCACACGGCAGGACTGGGGTTCTTGTCTCATCTGGGCCGTTCCCCCATAGCGAGGACTGACTATCCAACTATGCGGTAACAATAAGTCTAGTAATCCAAAAATGGCAGGCATGACCTAAGAGGTCGTTAGGCCACGAAAGAATAAGAAGCAGAGGTTGCCGATATAATAAAATTACTTCAATTATTCGGTTGCTGTTATGCCTGACGATCTGTTTTTAGGAAATAAGTTCAAAATATGTCATAAACCTGCATTTTTCTAATAAAATCTCTGTTTGAAAGGATTTTAGAAAATGTATGCTAGAATCGACGGACGAAGTTGAGACTGTTTAAAGTACTAGTGAGTTCATACACAGGATTGCTAGATACTACGGTTACGGATACTATCATGTCAAAGTAGCCAGACATAGATGGCCAAGTTTTGTAGAACTATTTAGCATCAGACTTTTCTGGACCTTCTCACAGACGCCTTTGAGACATAGATTCTGTTGGAAACTGACGAGTTCCTATCAGCTGCAGGCTTTCGAAAGATGCTCCCGATCTTTGGTCTCATGTGGAAGGAAAATGAAGGAGAAGCTGCTATGCTAGCTTCAAGGACTATCGTTATCGTATGCTGTTGGTCGAACTATTGTGTATTGGACTAGACTTGCCAGGCTCGGGTGGGCTGCTGGTTATAGACTGATGAAGTTGATACGTCCAGAATATTGGAGTCCAATGATCGGACAACATACGCCGATGCTAGACCGTAAACAATTCAGTAATTACACAGAAAAATGTATGTGTACAATTCATAGCTATTGGTGTTACCTTTTGGAATATTAAGTCTTTCGTTAATCGTTGGATCTTTATTAAGTCTTGTTAATAGATCTTGATCATTAGATTGGGACATTTTAACAAATTTAATATTTCGATAAATATCTAACTTTTACGATGAAGTATAGTATAGATTGTCTTTTTAGACAGAGAACTTACAACAGATATGTTCTTTCCAATAAGTTTGGTTTTATCATGTTTATTACCCATGCAACTTTTAAAATATGTTGTTTGAATTTAAGAAGTAACCAATCTGTCATATGCATTAAATGATTATTAAATATTTTAGTCCTCATCAAAAATATGAACAAGCACTGTTACGACAGATTATTTGCATCTTTACTTGTTCTATTGATTTTGCCCCTTCGGTTCAATTACAAACACAATATTCCACACACTCGGACCATACTCCCTGGAGCAATAGCTGCTAAATGAAGTCGTGAAGTTGTACGACGCAACAGCAAGCAACAAAACGTCACACCACACCGAAATGACGCCGACGACAACGTCACCAACGACTACTCCTCAAAAACCCACATACGGCTGTCAATTCGCACCAGGGCCCAGCGGCCCTTGCGTTTGCTCATTAACCTGCCCCGATGGCTCCCAGCAGCAGCGCACTTGCTCAACACACTAGTCTACCGCCTCCACGAACCGTAACCAACCGACCGGCCAGCATTCCAGTGCTCCTCCGCAAACACCAAATCAGGCGAACACTGCTGCATCGGGTTGGCCGGGACGGTGTGTCGCATTTGTCAAACTTCGAAAAAGTAGTTCGTCTCGGCACGGTTTTCTGCTAAACAAATGGTGTCGTTTGCTATATTTAACCCATAATTTATGCCTGCAAACGCAAAGACAACGGCGGGTGCTCTTCGGGCATAGCACGGAAGACTACTTCATCTGCATGGACGCACCACGGCCAGTTACAAACCATCCAGACAGAAGTCCCTCACTCGGTGCCAATTGTTCAACGGGTGTCCCCGTGTCCCCATAGGGGCTCATTGCTTCAGGTGCAGAGGTGTAAATATGTTCACAAATAGGGTCGCCCTCGGTCAAACTAGAACCGCCCCTGGAATGGTCACAGCAGGCACGACGCTTGGCTGGGGTCTGCAAAATCGAACTGCACTATTTCACTATTTACACCTACCAGCCTTTTTTTTTTTGTATCGGGTTGATCGCGATCACCGATTCGGCATTGGCACATCGTAGGCAAGGTCCGGTTACTGCGAACCTGAGATTTCAAATTTACGTCGCTGCATCGGACAGGCCCTGGACGGGTGGGATGCAAGGAATGTTCCGGTTGGCGTTTGCTGACTGGCTGCATTTGGAGCATGTTTTAATTTATATGCTTTTAATTATCAATTTATTAGTATACGTTGCTGCTCACGGTACTCCAGCCAGCAAGACACAAGAGGTCGTTGAACACGTCGCCGAGTAGGAAGATGTTGAACACATCCTGACAGATCACAATATCTGATTGGTGGCGTTAGTACACACTGTCCAGACCTTTTGATGTCCGACAGCTCTGCTTCTGGATAAAGCGGATTAGCGATGCAAACGTCATGAAAATGCTGCTACTAGCGAAGTGTCGATCCACCACGAAAAGATCAACCCATTTCCTTCCCCTAACCGAAACTTCCCCGTGTCATTAATCATTGAGCGAGAGTGACGGGTTAGGCTCTTTGGCCAGCTAGTAGCCGATTTACGCCATATTTGTTTGGCTTCTTTTCACCCTCGGAACGTACTTCTAAGCCACACCAGATGACAGGACCTCCGCTACGTGGCCTCTACCTGGGCATCAGAACAGTGTGTCAGTGTTCATTCCCACCGACGCCGCCGGTCGGGATTTGCTGACCGCGTCAAAGTACGAGCGCGAGTCCTCCCAGCGCCCGGGTCCAGAAGATTAATAGCCACTCTGCAAATTTGTTGCACAAATGCTCAGCGAAACGTTTAAGCTTTTTCAGACCGAGGGTGACACGGTAAGGATGTGTGGCGGCACTCGCCATTGCATGGGTACGCGACGAACGAGGAACGCTAAGTAAATTGTTGCAAACTCCCATCCTCGCTCGCTGACCCTGGCTTAGGCAAAAGGGTGTCTCGCGCGCACGGAGGCGGACCGATGGACGACAGCTTTTGCTTAAGGATTATCAACAAACATCGATTTTAGCGCTCCATTAATTTTACCCGACGGGGGAAAAGGCGCCCTTTTTGCAGAGCGCGGCCAGGCAACATGTAGCAAGCGGGTACCCGAGGCTTAGATGGGTCGTCTCACGCGCACGCAGAATAATTTATTGAGAGAAAATCATATTACGGCTGCCATGTCGACGGTTTGCCGTCAACGGTGCCCGTGTACCCGGAGCAGCTAGCCGAACTGAACCGATCGTGGAAGGCACTGCTGTGTTGGTCGTGACATTGTGGGAGACCTTCTCAAAAACCGCAACCGATCGGTTTTTTGCTTTGAAGGATGTTTGTCTTGCTAAGTTTATTAGTAAAAAGGTACGAACTTCCTTTACATTTAAGTCGCTTCCTTTCTCTGTCGCTCTCCCTCCCATCAACATCATTTCGAAACATCTGCCCTGGATCGCTAGGTAATGATGCTGTTTGTACACCACGGTACCACAACACGTCTTCGCCGACGTCGTCACAAGCATGCGATGCAATCGTTTCGTTGCACGGCAAAACTAAACAAATAGCCCAAAGCTTTTCGAGCAGATTTGTTCCGTGAGTTGCACCACCGAGGAAGGTCTGCCCAGCAGCGAGGTGAATGCGTCAAGCCCATTAGTATGCTCCGGTACACCCGGAGCCAGGGTTACTTTCTATAGTGCCCTGGCGTTTTACTTCCTCCGGGACCCTAGACATCGCGACACGAAGCCAAGAGTTCATGTGCGGTAATAAATTACCAATCCTCGCTTGATGCATGTTGGCGAAATATTGCCCCGAAGGGTCCTCGGTGTAATCACGTTTTCGGTTGGCGTGAAATTAATATTTCGAATAGTTGACTTCCCTGGACGGTTCTGTTTTTTTTTTCTTCTGCAGCCAAATTATTAATAGCTTACTAGTGCAAAATGATATTTTTCCGCTTTCGTCGTTATTTGTTAGACGCATCGGGACGCATCAAGCCCTACCGGGTAGTAAAAGTACATCGAAAATCGCAAACAGGCTAGGACGCTACGATAAGACACCTCAGGCAGGGTTGAACGCCAACGGAAGCTTACGAACTTTCATGCCAACCGGCCAACTAATAGCAACCGCCGCCAAGCGTTTGTGTGTGTCGTCCAGTTACGACCTTCCGTTCCGGGTTAGCTTGATTTGCATGTTGTCTACTCGGCGCGCTTGCGTATCTTGTGGTACATCGACAGAATGATCACGAAACGTTGCAGCCAGCCCATGATTAAGGCTAGTTTTCGGAGCGGCTAAAATAATTATAACATTATTAATAAATCTTTGGCCGGACTCTTGACACGGGCTTGCGGGTTCGTTGATGGAGACCCGCTACCTACTTCGGGTGGAACAACATGCAGTCCTGCAGCCGCGATGAGGTGTTCCGGACGACCACGATTGCATGCTGACCTGAAGCTGTTGCGTTGGTTGCAAACCCGTGCTGTGTAGTGAATGTTGCTGCGCTTCATAGCGCCAACTGACCGTCCGGAGAGTTCGTGGGTTGATGGGCAACGTTTGTCGCCTGTCGCCATCGTTCTTCATGCTACCAACGCGACAGGTTACCGATAAGGATACACGCTCTGCACACGCTTCTTCGAGCTGCGGGCGCTCTGAATCCACAAGGCCGTTTTCGCGATGACGCCTTCGGTTTTGGCTACGCCTCGTGGCTACGCGTGATAAGGAAGCTATTTTTAGCCAAGCACTACGTCAAATAGGAAAATTACTTTCCACCAACATGTGCTGGTAATAGTTGAGACACGATCGAGAGGTATTGCACGATCACGTTTCTGTGCTTAATTTGCGAAACAAACATCACTGTTGTGCTGGTTACTGCTTCAACCAGGAAGAGTAAACACATGCCAGCTGTTTTCCCGAAACGTCCTCCACGCTATCACCTGCATTCGATCTAGTGTGCTAAATTTGAATAATGCTAATTGTTGGACAGAGCAGTAAAAGTTGAAAATGGCTCATAAAATCCGATCGGTTTGTGGGCGATAGGCAAAAGCATTAAGCGGTGGTGCGTGGGAATCAATAGTTAGCTAACCGTAGATCGGCTCAAGATTATGCTGCCATTTGACCAACAACGCAAGCCAATCGACCAGCACTAAC
>KZ062690.1:0-20006 GCA_002091835.1 Anopheles maculatus
GGAAAAACCAAATCGGCCGATGAAAAACGGTACGGTGTGGTGCCTATTTTTGATGAACGGTCAATTTTTCGCCGACCCATTACACCAAACCGCTGGAGGCCTTTCGCCGAACGTTGGCCCAGTTTACCGATCGAGACCCGTGGAGCGTTCCGCCGATTTCGAGCGAAGCGTTTGATCGAGCGTTGCCGCCGTTGCACCCACGGTTGCAGGGACGGTTTTGTGGGTGGTCCACGTTAGCGAGACGGCCGTCAGAAGGCTTACGCGACGGAAGTGGAAGGGAGCGCAATGGTTGGGGGTGTTGAACATGAAGAACTGTGTTTTTTTTTTGGTTGTATTCTGTTGAACAAAATGGAACGGTCGAATCGGATGATGGTCCGTGGATTGTGACGACTGTGCTGGATTACGCCGGCATTTCGGGACGAGTTTGATGAATGTGCCCATTCTTTGCAGCCGTGAAAAGCTTTTACGTCAAGGTTATTTCTATTAGCAATGATGTATTGCATGCCCGTAGTAAGTAGATGGATTTCTTTAGTTTAATTGCATTGGTTTTGGTTTTTCTGGATATTGGTTATTTTAATAAACGAGTGCATCATCATAATACAGATGTTTTTCTGTAGCAATTCTGCAAAACGTAAAGTAATATGCAAATATTTTAACACTTTTAACAACGCAGTGCTAAACACCACCTAAACACCAGGTTTCGGCTGGATGGTAATGTCATGAGAATAGTACCAGACGACCGAGCCTAATACTGCCGAGTATTAATATTGCTACTAGTAGGTTATGGTTTGCATCGATAGATAACCGCCAAGTACTCTTCTTCTTCTTTTCTGGCCTGCTCCTACGAAGCACGTCTTGTAGACAGGGCCTGGTGTCCAATCCGTTTCCAGGAAACTCGGTCCATGGCTGCACTCCTCCATCCCCGGCTGCATCCGATATCCCTCAGGTCTGACTCCACTTGATCCAGCCAACGAGCTCGCTGTGCTCCTCTGCGCCTCGTGCCGAACGGGTCGCTGACGAGCACTTTCCTGGCAGGGCATGAGTCCGGCATCCTTACCACGTGACCCAACCAGCGTATCCTTCCGGCTTTAGCAACCGTCAGGATGTCTGCATCGTCAAACAGCTCAGCTAGCTCGTGGTTCATTCTCCTTCTCCACACGCCCTGCTCGCACACACCGCCAAAGATAGTCCGCAGCACCCGCCGTTCGAAAATGGCGAGTGCATTAGCGTCCTCTGCCAACATAGTCCAGGACTCGTGCCCGTAGAGAACTACCGGCCGTATCAGTGTGCGATATATGGCGCATTTCGTGCGTTGTTGGAGTCTTCTGGATCTCAGGAGTTTGTGGAGTCCGTAGTAGGCACGATTCCCCTGAACAATGCGCCTTCGAATTTCGCTGCTTACGTTGTTGTCCGAAGTTACGATCCTCACCTACCTCGAGATCGTCGCCGTCAACTAACACTCTGCTTCCGAGTCGTGCTCTATCACGGTCAGAGCCTCCGGCAAGCAGGTATTTTGTCTTCGTCGCATTGATCCTCAATCCAATCCTATCAGCCTCGCGTTTCAGTCGGGTGTACGCTTCGCACACCGCCGCAGATGTTCGCCCGATGATGTCGATGTCATCCGCGAAGCCAAGGAATTGGAGAGACCGGGTGAAAATCGTGCCCCGGATGTCGAAGCCCGCGCTTCGCATGACACCTTCCAGAGCGATGTTGAACAGCAAACAGGAGAGTCCGTCCCCTTGCCTCAGTCCCCTGTGAGATTCGAACGATTCCGACAGCATGTTCGACACTCTCACCTTGCACTGCACACCGTCCATTGTAGCCCTCAACAGCCGTACCAGTTTCGCAGGGAAACCGTACTGCCGCATGATGTTCCATAGCTCAGTGCGATTTATGGTGTCGTAGGCTGCCTTGAAGTTTCCAAGTACTCTATATCGACTGATTACATCTGGTACTTGTTGAGAAAGTTTTGTTTCACCGATGGGCACCAATTCTGGAAGAAATCGGATCCAATTCAGATCCGGACAAGATTCACCAAGTTGCGAAGAGATGAATACAAATGACCTCCAATGCAATGTGATTTTACCTTGTTAGACTTTTTTTTGTAGGGTTATAAAGGGTCTCTGATATATGCCAATTTGCTGCAAGCTACTGATTCGCAGAAAGTCAACATTGGACAAACTATCAACCCGATTCAGCACGATTTATGCGCTAAAGTTGTGGAAAGTTGGACATCTCGGACACACGACGTAAAGCAGTTCAATATACTCCATTTTAAAAATGCAAAATGCTTTATTGATATTTCTTTACCATAAATCATACTATTTCTAGTTTTCTAAGCTGCCTTTCGCTAAGTGCAAATCATGATGAAAGCTAGAAAGCCAAAACGACAACAAAAATTTTGAAGTTTAGAATTGGAAGACGTCGGTGCTAGTTTTTTGGCAGTATCGAAGACTTCTTCAGCTGGCCAAACCCTCTCGGTCTTGCTAAGCCGGAGTATATTAAAAATAATTAAGTTATTTAAAGGAATGCCATATCATCTTCTTCTTCTCTTGCTCTACAACCTCAGTAGATCTTATACTGCTATTTCTAGCTATCTATGCTTCTAGCTTCTTCTTTCTGCGTACGGGTAGGAGGTCCGGACGACAAAGCCAACAATCATGCAGAAACCTCGTTACGAATCCTGTAAAATAAAAAATAAAAGCAAGGAAAAGAATTTACAATTTTCACAAAGGAGCGTTCAAAACCACCTGCTCTTCAGTGGTGGTTTTCAGGATTTTTGATCGCAGGGTATAGGGCTGTAGTTTGATTTTGTTCAACAAGGTTTACTAACTAGAAAAACATTGCTAAATGTTACCAGAGATCATCGAAACTATATCAAATTACAAACGTCATCGGCTGACGGTCTTCATGAGAGTATTTTAAAATAGAAACAAGCTAACAAAGCTACAAAATTTAAACGAATTCGTTTCAATTTTCGTTTGATCGTTTGATTCTATTTGTCGAGATCAAACGATCGCGATTGCTTGGCTGTGATGGTTTGCCCAGCCGTATTTTTATTTTCCACATTTTGTGCATATTGAACAAAAGCTTGGCACAACAGTAGTTTGGCAAATAAAAGCAATCGTTTTCAACGAAAAACAAAACACGAAACGATCCTTTTACATGAACCCAGTCGAAGCTGCACCGCTCTAACGGCAGATGCAATTTAATGCTGCCATTGTGAGCCTCATACCAAACGCTCGAGTGTAACATCGTCTCGCATGGTAACGAATTCCTGGTACAACTGGACCCAGTGTAAGTCAAGCGTGTTTTGTTTTTGTCGGGTTCGCTTTTTCACCCCGTAAACGCACACCATCGTGCAAATAAAAAAAAAACACACACAGGGAAATGCGATCCGTCGCAAAAACGTTACGAACCCGTGCCATCATCCAATATCCTGGCGCACATTCGATGGAAAATCGGAAAATACGGCGGAATATTAACAACCGCGGAACCGTTGCGCGATAATTCAGCGCTACGATAACCCGCGATCGTAGCCAAAGACCTTCCGGGACGTGTTGAAGTTGAAAATGGCTCGTTGGCCACAACCGGCAAGTGGATTTTTCGGTGGTCCATCGCCGACCCGCGCCCTAGTCTTGTTGGGGAGCCGGCTCGGCTCGGCCTTTCCAAACTCTCGGTCCTGAGCGCGTTGTACGGGAGTCAGTCGGCCGTAGCGGCTGGAACGATTTATCGCGACATTTTACGTACAGCTTCCGCTGTTGAGGGTTCGTGCGAGCGAATAAAGTACCCGCACGTGGCACCAAATGGGATGACTTATGGGTTCATCATGCTCAGGCCTGGTTCGCATTTTGCGGGCTTTTCCTGCCACCATTTTTTTTTTTTGGTTTGTATGCTGTTGTGAAGCTCCTGTTGCAGCACGGCTGGATGATGTGTAAAGCCAACCGGGGTGCGTTGTACATGTACATGTACAGCACCTTCAATGAAGATCGTTGGCGAACGTGTCTTATCGTAATGCTATCGAACTTATTGAATGGAAGAACTGATGTGGCAGCAGCAGGCAACGATGATACATCGCTCGTACGGTACGCTGCACATTTTCTGACGATGTCAACATGGGCGAAATTAATCACAGACCGTGCAAGAAAAACGGTGTTGCGATTTCACTAAATTTGTAACCATTTGTTAAGACCCTGGTTTTTTCCTGGGTGGGCTGCTATACTTACGCACCTTAAACTCTTTTAAGCCACCCATTTGTCATGGGTGGCGTCACCCATCTCGATGAGGATAAGCCAAATGGTAGGCATCAAATTAGCTTGCGTATTTGTTTGGCAGCGTATGGAGCACACTAAACCGACACCACCGTAAGTCCATTCGTGGACCGAACCCGTAGAGGATACAGTACCGGATACACTACCTTCTGCCGTTGCCACCGACACCTTAACCACTGCCCACTCGCATACAGTGCTTATCCCAATTCAATTGTTTGGAAATCATTAAATTCTCGTTCCCAAACAAACACCCATTAGCGTATTACATCCCTTCCCGCCCATGCGGACCCGAGAACCCGAGCCGAGAGATCTCGGCGTTGGTAACGAATGATCCATCACGGTTCGGAGGTTAAGCAAGACGACCTTAAATCATTCCATATTTGCTCAGTTCTGATGCGGAGCCTTTTTTTTGTTTGGTTTCGTGTTGTGAAGAGTGGCAGCCAAGCTGTGGAACCGGATGGGAAAAATGTGTTGGGCGGCAGATCCTGTTTCCTTTTTTCATCCGGATTCCTTTCTGTAGGATCTCGTGTTTTGTGTGTGTGTGTGTGTGTTGATTCTTGTCTCTGCTTACGGAGGCAGCCCCAAAAAGCGCCGGCACCCAGAATGGGAGAATTTTTCATTTTCATTCTCCCACCGCCCAAAACTCAAGCTGATGCTAGCCGGGCTCTTTTGTGGTGTCGATACCGCTCATTAGCATCGAAACGTAACGCATCCCAGGCAGCTGGGTTTGGTTGTGTGTGGCGCTTAATCTGTTAAATAAATAGCATCGAAGAGGGATAAGCCCACCGGCAAAGTGATAAATGGCTAGCAAAGGAGATATTAGAGAGACGGTTCCACTCTGCCCAAGCCAGCGCCATTGCTCCACGCTATTCAAACAGATCTTCACACCGATCGACTCCCATCAACGCGAACAAATGCTCTATGCAAAGCTGCCCATTGTAGAAGAAGAAGAAAAACATGTTTGAACAATGTTGCCCAATTATTGTCCACCGGGATGCTCGTGTAGCACAGTCCCCGTGTACGGTTCGGTAATTGAGCGAACGATTATTACGCCATTACGCCGAACCGACCGCCGGTAACCTTATTTCGATGGTTCTGTGGACCGTGAACGTGTGAAAATCTATGTCTTACACTAGCGGCCCAGGAGCTACACAGTTGACAGGAGGTTTTTTTTTTTCGCCATCAGACAGCTAATTAGCGCTTATTCAGAGACCAACTGCTACTCAATGTCAAATGGTTGTCCGCTGTGTTCGCTGTTCGTCTTCTGTTGTGATTAGACCAACAAAGACCGAAGTTAAATGAATTGATTGTGATACTCATCGCCTTTTTTTTTCGGATGAATGATGAAGCGAAAAGATAAACTCTGCGTTACGCAAATTGTTGGAAAAGGGTTGATTTTGGGAGCAAATTTTACATAGAATAGCAAATGAAAAATGGGTGTATTGACAAGTACTGTTTGAGAAATCTACACAAAGCGCAGGGTGTGGGCTTTAAAATGAAACAACCTCCTATTTTTTTCGTGCATTTGTTGTCTTGTAGTCTTTATTTTCAACATTTGATCATTTATCTAGCTTAAATACATTACCTAAATTTATCGTTCTGCACAAAACATTCAATGTCTGACGACATCTACTTTTCTGCAGATGATGTGTTTGTGTCTGGTTGGGTTTTACTACGTTTTTAATTTGCATTTTTCATGATTCATACAATATTTAACATGAACGATGTGACATATACTCGATTCCTGTACTTTTTAACATTGCTTAATAAATTTGGCTAAATTAAAGAGCTACACACTATAGCTCCGGAACGTATGAAAACTCCAGATTGTATGCAAAGAGAGTCCCTAGGTACGCTGTTTATTGAGAGACTCATATTAGTGAAAGTTTTGAGTCTCAGCTTTTGTATAGAGCGCTCCTCGTATGGTTTCACTCTTTAACATCTTAACCCACCAAGCTCACGAGTTATGGTCAGAGTGATCCTGTCCTTAGAGCACAATTAGTATTCAACAACCCTCAGCATCTGTTTGACTATCATGTCGCGTCATCACTTTTTCGTTTCCGTCTTTGTGCTTCTCTTTAAATTAGTTTTAAGATACATTGTTAAGCTTGTAAGACAGATTTTTGTTGACATCAATCATAAATAAATAAACAAATACAGATCCAAGTCACCGGTTGTTGTAGCTATGAAACTTTGAGTTCTTGTTGTAGAACACGAAAAAGGGACGCTCTCAATAAGGTATTGTAACGATTCATATGTAGACGACTTGTTTCATTATTTTACAATTTCTGTATTTCAACCTAAACCATCTAGACAACTCAAACTTAACATTTTTTTAGTAAGATTATACCACAATGAAGAGAAACCATATAAAAGATCTTTGCAACGCAAACCCTCCAGATGCCTGCAACTATGTGTGCTCGGCAAAAACTAAAATCAATCCAGATATCGTTGCACGGACCTGTTCCAATACCGAACAAGGATAAACAAGCGTGTCAGTGATCGCTTGCATGCATCATCTTCCATCTTCTTGGCTGCTGGCACTTCTGTCTTGAGATGGAATTCTCGGTCCTCCCCACGCACCTTCATGCTTCCACCATCTACTTCCCGCCACTGCAAACTGAAACTGAAACCACTCGATGCAATGCACGAAGGGAGCGCGAACGAAAGTAAATAAATAAAACAAAAACACACACACACACACACACAGAATGACAAAAACCGGGTTGTAATCGATAGATGAAGATCGTCATCACCCGCCACAGATGCTCATGATTTATTGATTCAGCATGTTTTGCATCTCGTGTTGACTCGCGTTGTGATAGCCACCATCGCGCGACCAGTTGATTGGGCGAAACAACAACGTAAAAATGGTAAAAGATGATCCAAAAAAAGAAAGGGAAGGGTTTAATCGGAAACGGTCGGGAAACGGGACCAAAGTGTAAACAATGTTCATCAGCTTAAAAGGGTTTTCGTGCCCGCCAAAGCAGAAGATGAAAGATGTTTGCATACATCCCGGCGTGTACCCGCTATCCGCTATCCGATGGTTTGATGCCGTTTTTATCATTAGCCGTTTTTACGAGCCCCGCTTACGGCTGTCCAACTTTTGACCAACTGTCTCCGGTCAGCACGCGGTACGATCGGTTTCCATTTCCACTTGCCACGTGTACCCACGGACAGACAGTATGGGACATCGTGTTTACAAGATCTTGATAAATAAATAACGATGAGTTATGGCAGAACGGTTCTCGCTCATCGGAAGGAGATTAATGAACCGAGGGTTTCCCAACGAGTCCCCAACGAGTGGGAAACATCTTCCGGGGAAGATAAGTACATTACCTCCACCATTATCCCACCGGCGATTGACGGTTGTAGCATATTTTGATTAATTTATTTCTAAAATTCCGTCCACCCGGGCTAGAAAGGGAAGGGTTTAATCGGAAACGGTCGGGAAACGGGACCAAAGTGTAAACAATGTTCATCAGCTTAAAAGGGTTTTCGTGCCCGCCAAAGCAGAAGATGAAAGATGTTTGCATACATCCCGGCGTGTACCCGCTATCCGCTATCCGATGGTTTGATGCCGTTTTTATCATTAGCCGTTTTTACGAGCCCCGCTTACGGCTGTCCAACTTTTGACCAACTGTCTCCGGTCAGCACGCGGTACGATCGGTTTCCATTTCCACTTGCCACGTGTACCCACGGACAGACAGTATGGGACATCGTGTTTACAAGATCTTGATAAATAAATAACGATGAGTTATGGCAGAACGGTTCTCGCTCATCGGAAGGAGATTAATGAACCGAGGGTTTCCCAACGAGTCCCCAACGAGTGGGAAACATCTTCCGGGGAAGATAAGTACATTACCTCCACCATTATCCCACCGGCGATTGACGGTTGTAGCATATTTTGATTAATTTATTTCTAAAATTCCGTCCACCCGGGCTACGCGTTCGATGGTTGTAGCTGGCAGCCGGATTACTTCCCAGTCCGGGTGCATCTAGCGCTTTAGGGAATTTCCGTTTTCCGCTAATTCCTCTGCCGCAGCACCCGGTGTAAATCACTCTCCCGGAGAATGGTCGTCTCCACGAGTTGTCAGCTACGATTACGCAGCACCGAGCAGGTAATCGGTCGGATTATCGTCAACCGAGCGGGCCGCGGTCAGTAGGCCATCACCATCATCGTCATCATCGGCATCGGTCGTGGGAAGATGGCAGCTTCCGTAAAACGGAGGCAGCTGTTTACACCAAGACACTGCGCACCCACGAAAAGCGACCATGCCATGCATCATCCCGGCGACCGGTCGGAAGTGCGCTTGGCCGTGGGCATCCCGGATGAGATGATGAGATAATTTAATCGCCGTTCAAAGGGGAGCTAATTCGATCTTCCAGTACGCCGGTCAATGGTCGAACCCGGTCGCCTGCAGGGCTCGCGGCTTCATAATTAATCAATCAAACACGATTATTATTCACTTATTGTCATACCGCCGTTTTGTGACCGAGGCAAGGTTGAAAAGCCTGCCAGATTAATACAACATCCGATCGGGGGGGTAGGGAAGATGCTACCGGCTGTTTTGGGGTTTACTTGTCCACCGGCTGTAATCATTAATCATACCGCGTAACAATAAGTCAAAGGGCCAACCCTCGCCCCATTTCGTAGATGATTTGATCGTAAAAACACAAGTGCCTTCGCCTGTGACTGCACACGCAACGGTGAAGACGTCATGCCGTTTTGCACCACTAATCAATCGACCTTCAAGCAGTAGACGTGTGTGACGAGTTTGGATCGTTTTTTTCCACACATTGCTCACACGATCCCATCACTAATCCGGGTGTAAAATCGTGCCCGAATGGGCGATTCGATTCGAGCACACAAAACTGTGTGATCGGTAATTTAATTATCCACCAGCAGACAAATGATTTGATCGTGAACGATGACCGATCGAGCCGTGACGGTGGAATTTACGTAAACGTTATCGTGTTCGCTGTTTTTGTGCTTCATGAACGTTTAGTGTTTTCATGTAAAACGAATCGGTTTATATGAAACGAATGGGAAAATCGCTTCCCAAAACGGTGATTTGGGTATTAGCTATTGGCACTTTTATTCGCTATATTGTTTTAAAATAGATAGATAGGCTAGAGTGCGGCAACTACAGGGGTATTACGGTGTTGAATACCGCTTACAAGATTCTCTCCCTAGTTGTATACAAGACAGACTTGTCCCATTCGTTGAAGCGATAGTTGGAAACTATCAAAGAGGATTCCGAAACGGAAAATCAACCACTGACCAGATATTCACCATGCGGCGGAGCATCAACTACACTCCTACCATCTCTTCATTGATTTTAAAGCCGCATACGACAGCATAGCCAGGGTAAAACTATACGACGCAATGAGCTCATTTGGAATTCCGGCCAAGCTTACCAGGCTTGTACGTATGACAATGACCAACATCACATGCCAGCTGAAGGTGGATGGAAAACTCTCAGGGCCCTTTGCTACCACCAAGGGTCTGCGCCAGGGCGACGGGCTTGCTTGCCTCCTATTCAATCTGGCGCTAGAGAGGGCCATCCGAGACTCGGAGGTGGAAACTTCGGGGACCAACTTCTATAAGTCACTCCAGATCTTGGCATACGCTGATGACATAGACATCATTGGTTTGCAGCTCTTCTATGTAGCAGAAGCTTACCAAAGGATCGAGCATGCGGCACTGAACTTCGGGTTGGAGATCAACAAGGCAAAAACCAAAATGATGGTGGCACCACCAGCGGCCCTGCTAACAAACACTGATTTACGCAGGGGTGATGTACAGATAGGTGATCGCACCTTCGAAGTCGTCCAAAACATCACCTATCTGGGGTCAAAAGTCAGCACCGACAACAGCATAGACGTTGAGTTGCGCGCAAGGGTGCTGGCTGCGAACCGGTCATACTACAGCCTGAGGAAACTTCTCCACTCAGAATACCTGTCGCGACGGATGAAGCTGGTACTGTACAAAACCTTTTTAGTCCCAGTACTCATATACGCCTCTGAGACATGGACTCTGTCCAAAACTGACGAAACCCTCTTAGCCGCGTTCGAGAGAAAGATGCTCAGAAGGATTTTTGGCCCCGTATGTGTGGAAGGACAACGGAGGAGCCGCTACAATGACGAGCTCTACGAGCTGTACGGTGAACTCACCATCGTGCAGCGAATTAGGCTCGCCAGGCTCCGGTGGGCTGGTCATGTCATGAGAATGGCACTGGACGACCCACCCGTAAAGTTCTTTTAGGCCGTCCACATGGACAGAGGAGGCGTGGCAGGCCCGAACTGAAATGGAGTGACGGCGTTGATGCGTCCGCCAGAACGGCTGGGATTATTGATTGGCAGACTACGGCGCCAGACCGTGAGCGGTATCGAGGATTGTTGCAGCAGGCCAAGACCGCGAAGCGGTTGTAGCGCCTGATAAGTAAGTAAGTATTGTTTTAAAATTTATTTTTTGTCTCTGATGCTATATCGATACCAAAAGTGTTTGAGCAAAACTATGAGGGGATAAGATCTAACAAAACCCATGATTGTGATTTCGTTTAGTAGGAGCTCTTGCGAAGCAGAGTAGAGTTCTAATGTTCATTAAGAAGCTATAAATATAAGTGATTTCGTGAAATGAAAAAACTCTTCCTCGTACGATTCTTGCAGCATATGACAGGGTTGAGTGTCTTGAGTGGTATCAAGATCATCTTTAAAACATTATTCTCAAGACCCCTCAAAGTATCATACAAAGTGTATGTCACATGGGCAGCTTCATCCAAGACTTGGATAACTAGTTGTGGATAACCCTATCCATTTTGTTCATGATATTTATCGTCATTTAGACGATACCTTGGACCTTGTAGGACATTCAGTTCTTACTACAAAGGAACGGTCCGAATTTTTGTTTTCGTTTATTTTTAAAGGCTTTGGGTCTTAGAGACCTCATTCGCCTCTTTCAACGGTCCGAATAGGAATCGATTCCTCGGTATTGTTTTTGGCGTTTGGATCCTTGGTCAATTTCTGCTGCATTTAAAAGTCCCATGATATTTCACAGTGAACAGGAGGTCATTCACGTTTAAATAGTTCCATCAATGTTCATAACATCGCAAGATCTGGACGAGTGTCATGCACATCCTAACGCATTTAACGCAACGTCTTCAAAGGATCAGTTACTAACATCGGAAGCTATTCATTGCCAAAATGTTTAACGAATTGTATCCACTGAACTACAATGGATCAGTTCCGATTGGTAAGCAAAAAAAAATGAACCAGCATCTAAAGCTATTAAAATACCAAATATGATACTTGCGAGAAAACATTAATTTTACTCACTTACTGTGACAGTCAATCTGGAAGGACGTGTTTTACTTGTGCTCCTAGTTTGTGATCTGTTGCCGTGTGATTTTCGCCTCCTTACTGCTATATCGCTTCACCGTGTTCGCTGTGCAGTGTGGTGTGCAGTTTGCTACCCGCTGTACCCGTAGTTTTTCCCCGGGGGTTTTTACCGGGGCATATTGTACCCGTTGGTGTGTGCAGTGGTGGGAAAAACCCAAAAATACGTTGTGTTTGGGTGTGCGTGTGTGTGTGAGGGTGTGTGCGTGTGTGTGTGTGTGTGTGGGTGTGTGCATGTGTGTGTCGTATCCTGTGTAGTGCTCTGGTTTTGCGACTGATAGGACAGTTTATTTATTTTTTTCTGGGCCCGGCATTAAAATGTCAGGCCCACCTTCCCTCGAGAGGGATTTTCCCCCTCTCGGTGGAACCTCTCGAAACGAGAGGCCCATCCCTCAGTGGATGGATAAAGACAACAACAACGGCGATATGAAATTCCTAGTCCTGCAAACTCCCGACGGCTCTTCCTTACCCAAAAATCCCTTCATTATCGGCAAATCCATTTCCTGTTGCGCTGGTGATCTTACCGAGCCCGGTAAACTCATCGATAGTGGGAAAAAACTATTATTAAAGACCCGTAGCCAACGCCAATTTACCACCCTCCAATCCCTGACAAAACTAATTGACGGAACCGTAGTGACAGTGACCCCCCATACAACCCTTAATAGTGTTCAGTGCGTTTTTTATTCCCCGGACCTTAAGGACGTCAGTGACGAGACGATCCTTAATGAACTCAAAGACCAACGTGTTGTTTCTGTGCGACGTTTTACCCGGAAAATTAACAGTGAAATAGTGCCAACCAACATATTCCTGCTCCGAGTTAACGCCACCTCCATCCCATCTACCATCCGCCTCGGTGCTCTGCAAGTCTCTACCCGTCCGTACTACCCGAAACCGATGATGTGCTACAACTGCACTCATTTTGGTCACACCAAAATGAATTGCAAGGTAGCCCAATCCTGTGCCAACTGCGGTAAGCCTGCCCACGGAGACTGCATCGTCGATCCCGTGTGCGTGAACTGCCAAGGACCCCACAACGCCCTCTCCCGTTCCTGTCCCCGGTACCTACAAGAAGAAGCGGTAATTAAATATAAGGTAGATAATAACTGTTCGTATGGTGAAGCCCGTAGATTAGTTAGTTTACCCGTAGTTTCCTCCCCTATCCAACAAAGACTCTCATACGCACAACAAACGACTCAGGACGAAAAAGACATTATTATTACTAACCTACAAATCAAGACCAAACAACAAGACGATCTTATTAACAAATTACAATCATCCCTAGACGAACTTAATAAACAATTACATGACCAACGTAAATTGATGAAATCCATCATTAAACAAAACACCAAGAAAGACAGACAACAACAAAACGACAGTTCAATAGAATCAGAGACAGACACAACTTTGACCGACTCAGACGCGGCCTCTACCACCTCCTCCACTTCCACCACCCGCAAGCGAGCCCGCGGGAATAAGGGCTCCCCCTCCTCGGAAGAGGAAACTCCCATCCCCATTGCCACCCTCACTCCTCTCTCTCCCCTTCTCCCAAACACCAACCCCATCCCCTCTCCTTCCCACATTTCCACCCGTAGTAAGAAAAAGAAGAAACCTAGCTAGATAAATCCCTTTATTCCTTATCTAGCTTCTGTTTCAACCTTACAATTGAATCCCCTGCCCATTCCATTACGGGCGATCCCCAAAATCCCTTAATCACCAGTAACCAAAACCCCATTTTTGCATTATCCTGGAATATTAGAAGCATTAGAAATAACATAGATGAATTAAAACTCCTTATTAACAAACATAATCCTAGCATTATCACCCTACAAGAAACTCAAGCCATTCCCTCTCTTTCTAACACTCCTTTCAAGAACTATAACTGGTTTTTTAACATAAATCCTACCCATCCTCATCACAATGTCTGCTTAGGTGTTCTTAAGCACATTCCAACTAAAAAAGTAGAACTAACCACCTCAATCCCATCAGTAGCCGTACAAATAGCATCCCCGATAAAAACAACCATTCTCTGCATGTATCTATCTCCCTCTCTCAAGCTATCTCCTATACAAAACGATCTTCCCATCCTTCTCTCTCAGCTCTCTTATCCATTGATCCTCCTCGGAGATCTTAATGCCCAACACAGCACTTGGGGTTGTCCCCTTACCAACTCCCGTGGCAACCTCTTAGATAGTATATTCCCTACCGTAGATTTACAAGTCCTGTACAACCAAACCCCAACCCGCGTTTCCCCTACTGACGGGAAAAGCTCCATCCTTGATTACTGTGTGGTATCATCTTCCATGGCACCACAGTTCCACATAGACGTTGACAGAGACACACACAACAGTGACCATTTCCCACTTTTCATTCGCAGTACCTTTCACTCTCAGCCATCGCTCGTACGTCCTCGTTGGAAGTATGAGGAGGCTGATTGGGAAAAATACCAAACAGAAATCCGCTTCAATCTTCCCCTTGACGAAAACCCTCCCATTTCCCGCTTCATACAAACCATAGAAACAGCAGCTTCCCTTAGTATCCCCCGTACCAAAGGCAATACATCCCCCAATAGAAATGTCCCCTGGTGGAATGAGACAGTCGCGCAGGCTATTAAAGTCCGCCGCGCTGCTCTACGCCGATTCCGCCGTGCCAGCCATATCCCTGACAATTTTTTCACACCCATACTAGCTGAACGGTATCGGGAAGCTAATCGCCTTGCCAAAGAAGCCATCCGTACAGCGAAAGAGAGTAGTTGGAATCAGTTTGTTGCTGATGTCAACCCTCTCTTGACCTGTAAGGAGCTTTGGCGGCGGGTGAGTGTGCTCTCGGGCCGCAACCAACGCTCCCATGCTCCCATCATTCTAAATCAACCCTCCGATCCCACCTCCACCATTCCTGCCGATGAAGTACCTGAAGCGTTTGCAAAACACTTTGCAAACGTTTCGGCTACAGACAATTTTTCTCCACAATTCCGTAGACGCAAACTCACCACAGAACAAATCCCCCTTCCCCAAGTAGATGCCACTAACCATAGATACAATAGACCTTTCTCAATAGCAGAACTAAACTGGGCCCTTAGAAAATGTCAGGGCAAATCTTCAGGCCCTGACAATGTAGGTTATCCACTCCTTAAAAATCTTCCCCCGCATGCCAAACTAACACTCCTTAACATTTACAATAGTATCTGGTCCACCGGGAATATCCCGGCGGATTGGAAATCTAGCCTAACCGTACCGATCCCTAAACCTAAAAAATCCTCTAATGAAATAGACAATTACCGTCCAATCTCGCTCCTTAACTGCATAGGTAAGGTGCTGGAAAGGATGGTAAACCGTAGATTAACACAGGAACTAGAAGACCGTAATCTCCTTAGTACTAACCAGCATGCGTTCCGGTGTGGTAAAGGTACGGAAACGTACTTTGCCAAACTGGACGATCTATTAGATAAAGCCAGCAGTAGAGACCACCACATAGATCTAGCAATCATTGACCTTTCTAAAGCTTTTGACCGGACCTGGCGTCATGCCATCCTTGTACAACTGTCCCGTTGGGGCTTTGGTGGACTTTTAACCAAGTTCATTGAAAGCTTCCTCACGGACCGGACATTTAGAGTATTAATAGGAACCGAACTATCCAACCCATACACACTGGAGAATGGTGTTCGTACTCACCCTGTTTGCTTATTTTGGCTACCCCAAAACCCATACCTTCCCACGTCTAATCCCATACTGCCACCGTCATTTGAGTGGTATTTATGTTTGTGTGTGAGTTGCTTCCGTGTGTGTGTGCGTGAGTGTGTTGCGCGTGCCGCTCGAAAGGCAAAACATCAACAACAATTGCTCGAAAATCCATTTCCACCAGTCAAAACAGAATCTTCGGCCGTAACGTGGTGATTCCTGGTGGGGGTGGGGGTTGTGGTGTTTGGAGGGTGAGTTTTATTTTCTGACCAAACAATCGTTCGTCGCGACCACCGATGGAAAACGGGCACACATTTACGAGCTAGCCGGAACGGTCGTTTCGAGCGACATTGGACGGGAAAAGCGGAGCAGATGATCGGAAAGAGACTAAAGCAGACGACGGATGACCGCACACGCGATCCATCCGTGGGTGGTCGCGTGTATGGAGCGCAAAAATTGTACCACACGGACTGTCATCGCTGTCTTTGCTTCCGATGTCTAATGTCCGAAAGGCTGATTGCCGGATACAGGGCTATAATTGCTCGCCATGAGAATCCGTTTGATAATGTCATACTTTGATTGGAGTAGCGTGCCGTTCGAAGAATTCCAACTGAGCAAGTTTTTAAAACAATTTTAAGATTTAACTGCCATCACGCAACGAAACCTAAACAACTGTGTTACAGTTTTTAAACTCACCTTTTCTTAGAACGCGAGTGCCAGAACGGGCCAGTAACGAAAGGGAATAAAATTCTTGCGATGTGTTACGGCTGATCCGCACCAATATCCGTCACTGGCAGCCAGTCATTTCGTAAAGCCAGTACACACGGTTACACTGCGCAAAAGCGACCCATTTTTAACTGCCTAATGCAACCGAATTCCTCGTAAAAATGGGTTCCACTTCAAAAGCGTCCACTGTGCGTACCCGTTCTACGGGTGGCCGTTTATTGCGCCGCCGGGATTGATTTAGTAGTCAATTATCAAATGCCCCAGTGGCCATCAAGGAGCAATTAAATTGCCTCACCTAGACGCGTCCGCACGGTGAACCATCTCGATCAAACGTAAAACATCACACAAACGGCAGGACGGATCAACAACAGTACAAACGTACCTCATTGGTGAGATACATATTTTTAGAATCCCTTATCGCATCGGTCTCGAATCACACCGGTGTCTGGTGTCGCATGGAATTTTTATGATCGTAGCGAGTTAGAGCCAAAGTAACGACAACCGTAACCAAATCATCTCTCCACGCCCGAACGGCTCCGCGGCAAACGGTGGATCGAAGAGAATGACGAATCTTCCGACGCGTAAAGTGTACCGGTGAATGGTTTTTGGTTCGTCGGGATGGGTAGGTTGATGGTGGAAGGGGGGTTTTTATTTTTCCCCCATCGGGCAAGAGGGATCCTGCTGTCATCGGGGCAGCTGGCGATCAGACGGCGTTGGGATGGTAATTTATGTGTTTACGATGGATTAAACCGTACCGTTTGGAGTGGAATAAATCATATCGGAATGCTTAAGATGCGTGTTGATGTTGTGTTCGATCGAAAGTGAAAGCATTGTCGTATCGGCATTAAATGGAAATGTATGACATTTTACTGCCACTTTCGATCGTTTGCAGCTGAAGAGCATAGAATCGTTTGTGCTTGTGCTTTGCCGATGGTTGGTTGATGGTTGTTGAGATGCTGATGGAATTGTAGTAGGGTTTTTCATACGCCTTTTGACGTTTTACAGTTTTTTAAGCGAAGGATTAAATAAGAAATGATTTGTGGGACTTGGTTTTTGAGAGTAATTGAGAATTATAATTTGGAGCAGTGTGCAACAGGGATTTGAGCCGTTGATTTTCCTGATATATGTAAAGAATGTTTTTGAAGTTCAGAGCATTAAGCTAAAATTTGAATCTAAATTAACAAAAAACTTTAACAACCCCTTATGCCGAGATATGGCACAACATAATTGAAGCATAATAGATATTGTTTTCGCGTTACGTTTACTTTAAGTAAAACTAGCGCTGGCGACTAAAGGAACCAAACCAATTTTCTTCTATATAAATAAGTCTGTCTTCTACATCTGTTAGACTGAAGATATTGAAAAAAGGTTTTAAAACGCACTGGTTACATTTTTAGGAAAGATTTAATGTTAGGGACAATCGATTCTGGACTAAGTCAATTTCTCAATCCCTCATTTAACTTTCCGGCAACGTAGAATGCCTCATGATACCGGAAAGGATTACACCAAGATAACACTCAGTGCGGCGCGTTCGAACCTACAACTGTAATAAGGCGTCAATTTTACTATAAATTCAATAGGCTTTGTCTTTAAAAAGATTGCAGAGAATTTTTAGGTAGAGCAGAAGAGTGTGATGACTTATAAAATAGTAAATATTTGAGCCATGTTTATATTAAAGAGCTATACCAGTTTTCAACCGAATAATGTAACTGTTTAACACAAAAAAAAAAACCATGAATGTCCATAATTTTGGCTAAAAAGGCTATTATTTTGATTTCTAAGCTGAAGAAGAATCAAGCTGCGATTTTCAGCAGATTGAACCTAATTTCGGTAATGCGAATATAGGATGTGTAACCATTTTAACATGTATTTTTAAAACAGTTTAAAACACTTTTCCACACTTGCCTTGCTTGGTTTAGTTTGTTTATCAACAGTGGTTACAAAAAATAGTTTTGCTCATGTAGGTCATCAAGCTGCCAGATTTTGACGTATAGCAAAAATCACTGTGAAATCATTTAGGAGTGAAATGGTTAAAAGCTAACATTTACTTTATACCTACTTTCGACAGCTTATCAAAAGTAAAATGTATTTTTTAACAGATCTAAAACATGCAGTTAGGTTTGAATATTGTTTGAATAATTTAAAACAGTTCTTACAAAAAAGTTCTTAAAATGACTTTATGCGATTGCGCTGAATCAGGAAACTTGTAGAAATATTGGTCGGACGATAATGATTTAACAACTATTTATGTTAACTGTGCAACTGTGATATAATTAAAAATTATTGCAAAATCACCATTTTTTACATAGGTTAAACTGGCAAATACATATAACCGTGGTACAAAAACATAATTAATAATTATAACCTATAACCTATGATCTAACAAAAACAAATTAATTACAAGCTTTGTTATGCAATAATGACTTAATAGGAACGCTTTTAATCATACTCATTATGTCATTCATATCCACAAATGTATCTCTTTCGTGTGACCGTTATGTATAGTCAGTTATGGTGAACCTGTCAACCTGTGAACTGTTTGTATATTTTTATTTCATTACTGTAATTATGATTTAACATTCTTCAGGGTTCTATCCTGTCCAGTACCAGCAAATTGATTGATATTTCATTTTGTTTTTAAAAATCTAGCCCCAGAGATGCATTCTATTGTAAGCTAACAAAAGAGAGATAAAAAGTATTGATCTATTTTTCAATATTGACATTTGCTCAATGTATAACGAACACTATTTATCATTTTTCTTTTCTCCAGTTGGCCTTGCTGGAACTATTGACTAATGTCTCGGGAACCTTCTGCTTCCATTACTCCAACGTCCACCATGGTACACAGTTTTACGGCCCCTACCGTTAATGTTTGGCCGTTTGGTCCGAACCGATTGTTATGCTTCAACCGAACCATAAACGTCCATCTCCGTCCATGGAAATCAATTTACACCGTTCCGTTACACACAGAGAGCCATTCCGGACAGCCGTTTGTCTTACGGTCGGTCGCTACCTGCACCTCAAGTCAAGATGTTAAACGACTCGATTGGCCACGCGTGGCACTGTTCACCCAGCGGGACTAGCGCACCCCCCCGAGAAGGCTCTGAAGCCCGCTGCCTGTTCCCCGAAATAACAGCCGTTTTTCTTACGGTCGGTCGCTACCTGCACCTCAAGTCAAGATGTTAAACGACTCGATTGGCCACGCGTGGCACTGTTCACCCAGCGGGACTAGCGCACCCCCCCGAGAAGGCTCTGAAGCCCGCTGCCTGTTCCCCGAAATAAAGCCAATTATTTTATGACCTCTAGCCTCGGTGAATCATTCCCGGTCAGGCCAGACCTAGACAGAAAGGTATCGAATATCAACGAAAACACACACACATACACAAACACCAAGTTTCTTAGGCTCTATTGCAGGCGCTTCGCGTGGTGTGATTTGCATACGGACGGACTGACGCGTCGAAGATACCACCGCAGCCAACATATGTCGACCGGCTCGGCATGCTCTAATTAGTGTTGCATTAACAGATGTCATTTGTATTTAAATGAGTTTCCATATCCATTTTCACACTCGACCGGGCCGCTTCCTTCCGTTGGGGTATGGAAACGTCAGTGCCGAAGAATGTGCGGACGGTCCGTTTTCTTCCGCTGAGACAGATTGGGAAAGTTTGAAATTAACAGCAGCAGCAAAAAATGCAGAACCCCGTCTACGGTGCCACGGTCTGCTGCTTGAGCTCATAAAAAGTGAATCCTTCACTTGGGTAAAGAAACTCGAGCCCGGACGAGCGCATGATGAGCTGAACAAAGATTCAATTTAGATCCGATCAGAGCTCGTCGTCCAATCTCGATACAGATGCTGGCACATTGGTTTCGTATATGTCCATGCGTGGATATCTGGTTTTTCTCCACTCAACTTTTTTCTCCCCCAATTCACTCGCCC